>JAFLJL010015605.1:30672-39595 GCA_018398815.1 Conus ventricosus
GAATAAGTCAATTCTAGGAACAGGGACCATGATGTTGGGTAGAAGTCCTGAGGAATTTATTGGCTGATTGATATCCCTGTGAACTAATGTTGAGTAGTGCCATTCCCAGACTCAATCTTGTGCATTATATGATCCCTTTGGTGTATTCTATTGTCAAGACTTATGGGAGAACTTGAATCTTTTTTAGTCGAGTCAGAAGACTACTGCTTTTTAGGTGGACTAATTTGAGTGCTCGCTTGTGCAGGCTTAACAATGGTGATGAGTGTTAGCGCTAGCACGTCCCATAGAAGTAGATCCATAATAGTATATGTTATAATTGTATATGAGATGGAAAAGTGCTTGCGTGGATTGCAGGTCGAGAAGCGTTTGATTTTGGATTGGCATGGTTTTATTTTTTAATCTCTAACCTATATTCTGTGAATCCCTTTTTTGCATTGTGAGTGTTATGTTTGTTTGAGTTGCCAACTCATAAAAATGTTATCAATTGTTATTCCTGCACTTTGAAGCATGGTAAACTGTCATCGGGTTCATTTTTAAGATGTCAGGAGGAAACTAAAGTGGAGATTTGGGTCTTTTATGCCTGGTTGTGATAAGCAAGGTTTTAGTTTTTTGAGTGTTGAAAGCGACATGGTGATTTAGTTTCAGTCCATTTACGAGATCATTCGCACTTTCTGGTATAAGTTTGTGCAGAACTGGACATCAGATGATTTGTGTGTATTGTTGTGTATCAGCAAAAAGTTGCACAGGTGGTTGTGATATGTAGAGGGAGATCTTTGAAGTAAATTGTTGATTTTATAAGGGGGACCCATGATAGAGCCTTGTGGACGCCATAGGTAAGGTGTTTGAAATGAAGAGAAGGTTGTATTAATTTTCACACATTGTTGCCTATTTGTGAGATTATGAAAGTGAATGAAAAATGAGTAAGTGTTCCTGTGGTTAAGCCATATAATTTTAATTTTCTATGAAGGTTGTGCGTCTATCACTTCAAAATGCTTTTTTGAAAATCAATAAATAGGACACCACAAATATTTGTTGTTGTTATGCTGTTTAGCCAGTCATTCTACGAGGTTGATATGTGCTGTTGTGGGCATGAATGTTGTGTATCGGAACCCGGACTGTCTTGGATGAAGCAAGGGTATGTATTAAGGGGGTGTAATGTGTGTTTGTTTATGTGTTTTTCCAAAGGTTTGGAAAGAGTGGAAATGATTGAGATTGGTCTGTTAGTTTGTAGGATCTGTGTCTGTCACCTGCTTTGTACGTTAGAATGCTTTTTTGCGTTTTTGAAACTATTGGGAAAATGATTTTTGTCGATACACAGATTGAAAAGAGTATGGTCAAGTATCTGTTATTGCAGGAGCTGATAGTTTGAGAATTATGCCGTTCTAGGCCATCACCCGCAGGTTACTTGACTGTTGATAGGTGTGATTAGGAAGTGATAGACTTCTATTACTGTTATTGTGGAATATAAAGTTCAGACGTGGATGTTTTTATCATGGCAATATTGTTTTCAGTTTTGAAGGTAGTTTGATCTTGAAGAATCAGCCGTGACACTGTATTGGGATAGTGCAAAAAGTGGGTGTTCAGTTGTTCGACAGAGAGGTCTTTAATTATAGTTGATTTGTAAGAAGATGATTGTTTGTAAGCTCGTTAAATAGCTCTCCATACAATTTTGGGTTCGATTTGATGTAATTAGGTTTTCTCGATGTTTTTCGTTTTTTCTCTGCGCTCTTCTGTGAATTTATTGATTCTCAAGTATTCTAGATTCCTCTCATAGCATGTTGTTTAAGCAGATCTCTAAGATAATCTGCCTCTGTAACTCTTTAGTGTACCATGCCCGGTTTAGGATTATGTCGTACTCTAATAGTTTTAGAGGGCGTGTTTTTCATATATTCTTGTAAATCATGTTCTGATCCAAAATTCCACAGCAACTCTGATCCAGTTATGTTGTAAACGGTATGAGGGAGAGTTATTGAGCTAAGACTAGTCATGTAGAAAATCTTGGTTGTTAAAGTTTGCTAAGCAACTGTAGGTTTTGTCTTGTGTCCCGTTTTTGGGATAATTTTACTCCTTTTTTGGCCATGTGACCACAACACTGGGTAATTGATCACTACTGTTTAGAACAGGACACAGGCTTCTGGCTATGTGAGTTTTATCTGAAACATAAATATGGTCGTATAAGTGTCTTAGAGTGTGGTGTGACTCTCGTTGGAAAGATTCGGATTGAGTTGATGCAGGTAAACAGATTGAATGCTTGCGTTCCATTTGATTTTGTGCTTTCAGGAAGGTCTGTGTTAAAGTCTCGAGTAAAATAATTCCTTGGATTCTAGATGAGACTGCATCCCATCATCGAGAATAAATTTGTCTCTACCCAGTGTACTCTTTCAGATGGGGTTCCTGTAGCAGAATCAAACCAAAAGAGAAGGGTTTCATTTCAGCTATCTTCTATCCAGACACATTTACACCGTTACGTTTTCTAGGTGTAGAAGTCGTTTGAAGCTAAGGGTTTCGATGATGAAGATAAAAGAAGACCACCGTCTCTTTCGTTTGTGGCAGGAACTTTACGGATTACGTGATATCCTGGAATAGCTAATCATTGTCGGTAATGTGTGTAGTTAATCTGGATTCAGAGGAGCCCTAAAATAGAAAAGGTTTCTACCATGGTTCCAAATCAGTGTTGAATAATCTGATGTCTTGTTAACTGCATGTTGGATATTTAGGTGACAGATTCGAAGTCCTTTCTTTGCATGGCCATCAGACTGGTTTCTTGTCTTTTGTAGTTGGTGCCTGATGTGAGGTTAGTAGGAGACGATTTCGCCGTTAAACTGACGTTGGGGTTTGTATGATCAAGGAACACAATAAGTTCACATATAAGGGAGGAAATATGGCGTTTGGTTTACACACTGTGACAACTTTGGAAACAAAAAAAGTATGAGAAGAAAAGTAATCTTCAACAGTATTATGTTCTGTAATAGCTCCTCGATCAGGATGGTACTGAGGATACACTTTTCTGAAAGGATAATTTACAGTCACTCATTAAAGGAAGTAAATTGAAAGCAAAATTACAAATAAGGGTATAGAAGGAAAGGGGAAAAAGAAAGTAAAACTGAAGACAAAAATGCAAAGAATCAACCTCAAAACGAGAACATAAATTTAAAAAAGAGAGGGAAAAAAAAGTCACTTTATAATTTCACAAGTCTCAAAGACGGAACTTGTAATAGGTGCCGAGTTGGTATGCACATATGCCTCGCTCGCCAGTAAATAGCGGTTTTTTGGGGAGTCTCCTGCTGGTAGAGGCTTTCCTGTTCAGACTCCTTTCTTTAAGGCTCACAGTCTCGCACTTTACGGAAAACTTTTATAATATACGTTGTAAAAGTTCACTTGGATAAAATGGAATCAGCACTGCCGGCACTGGGTAAAAGTTAACACACAACACACACACACACACACACACACACACACACACACAAAAACCACATAGTAAGGTTAGGAAACCAAGCTCGCAAGTTTTTTTTGCATGAAAATAAAAAAAAAAAGAAAGTGTGTAGGATGTGAGGGAAAACCACCAGGTGAAGCCTTGTGTACCACAGTTCCTTGGTCTACACTTTCGCATCACAGTCTTCTGATGCAGGGACGGGGTTTTTTGTTGCATTTATGGCTCCACGGTATAATATAACGAACGGTAAAAGTTAACGGTACATCTACATACGTACACATACAGACATGAGCTCTTCGCTCACTCATAAATACACATACACACACACACAAACCAGTCACACACTACAGAGAACAGAAATTCACTAATATAAGGACACACACTCACACACACACACAAACACACACACACACACACACACACAACATCCACAAACACCTCACACACACACACACACACAAGACAACAATTCATAAGGCCCAAATAACAATTCATTCACGTACATACACATACATACAAATTTGAGCGCTCTTGCACTCGTGCTCGCCCTTCTCTCTCTCTCTCTCTCTCTCTCTTCTCTCTTCTCTCACTCACCCACACACACACATATACAAACAGCACCACTCATACCAAAACACACGCGCAGCGCGCACGACACACACACACCACACACACACACACACACACACACACACACACTCACAACACACACACACACCACACACTTAATCCCCCTGACAAATACAAACTCAAACGGAAAACTGCTCCATTCGTAAAAACTTAGTCCGCGCGCCATACAAATGCAAAAAAACAATAAACATTTGTGCTCTCTCGCACCACACAAAACTGGAACCTGAAACTCTGAAGTGTGGGGGAGCATGGGTGCTGGGGATGCATGAGGAGTGGGGCCTGTAACCATGGATGAATTGAAGTAGACATTGGTCCGTGGAAAGTAACTAAGGGTGGAGGAACAGATAGGTGGGGGGGACAGACCTGTTGAACCAGGGAGTGGGGGAGAGCGCTCTCGCCTGGGCGGAACACATAGTGGGCGGTAACTTCGGTGTTGGGAGACGAGTGACTGGACAGGGATGCTTGTCACTGGTCGTAACACATTCTGGGGGCGGGGTCTTGGAGGATCTTGCAGGAGGGGGGAGGGTGCGGTGGGGAAAGGATGTGTCAATAAGCCTAGTGTTAGTGTTTATTTGGGGTAGGCCTAGTTGAGTGAGAGGCTGGCTGGACGTTCTCGTGGGTCACTCTGTGTACTCACAAGTGAGCTAGATGGTGGTGGAGGCGGCAGGGGCTTCCTGGAAAGGGGAGGGGGGAGACGATAGTGAAAGTGCGTAAACCTGGGCGGGAGGTTTAGGATTCTGAGAGGGTGAATGGGTGGGGAGGGAGGAGGGGGGATTCTGGGGCATCGTGCGCTGTTGGTAGCATGAGACGTGTGCGTGTAGGGGTGGGTAGGAGGGGCCCCTGTCGTTTAGGGGGAAGAGGTTTTCATCACAGTTCCCTCCCTTCCTGCTGGTTGTGTAGAGTTGTAGTACAACGCCAGTATCGTGGGCACCGCGCTGGGTGGTGAAGGTGGCACAATGGCTGATGAATTTAACCCCCATTGCTGAAACAGGCCTACTGAGGTTGTCGTTGCTGGGGCGAATGATGGTGTCAGAGGGTGTCGCCCTCTTGCCCGGGATATTGCAGAGCCTGAAGTTTGGCTTTGGGGAAGAGGAAGAATCGGTGGCAACTGCACAATGGCTCTCCCACTGCTGCGTTGATATTTGGCACCAGCTGGTGTGATTTGCTAAGACGCTCGCTGCAAGTCACCAGCCCCCAATGGAAGGTAGCCTGCATCACGGTGTGGAGTTGGTGTCTGATTTGCAAGCCACTGAGTCAGACTGGCGACCGTTAGTCGTTGGCACATCCAACTGAGCGCTGGCCCTGGGATATGAATATATCTCGGGCTGCAGTCACTCAGCAGTTTGTTGAGGTCCCGTCTATCAATGGAAACCTTATGAAGAGGAGTGGAGGGACACGTGAGGAGATAATTTTTCAGGGATAGGTTTCGCTGACAATGGGTAGGTGATTGGTTATGGGAGTCAAAGGATTTTGTCAATTGGAGGATGGGTGTCCTTGTACTTTGTCACTGTGAGTATCGTTGGTAGGGCCTGAATGGGGGTGGTGCATTGTATACAGTGTGCAGTGAGAAGACGGTGGGTTTGTTTTGTGTCTGGGCGAGGATGGAGAGATTGCTTTTGTTTGGTGGCGGGAGGAGTTTGAATGTGATTTACATTTAGATTTTTTATTGGCTGTGTTTTCTTGCGTGAGGTTGATTTGTCGTTGATCGATGAAGGACATGGGGACGGAGTTTGTACGATGGGGCGTCGATTTCTATTTGAAGGTCTGTCTGTTTCCTGTAGTGTTGATATGAGGGCAGTGATTTCTTCCGGAGGGACTGAGTGTTCCTAAGGAATTCTTCCTTGAGGACTCAGTCGTCATGACTACAGCTTACAGTTTGTGGGCTGTTTGTCAGCGTGGTGTCAGTCCTTTGCACTGAAGCTTGTCACAATGTCTGTGTCGTTTGACGTAGTCACTGTTGGTTTGTTGTCGTTGTTCACACAGGTTTTTGGCTCAAGGGGCCATTAGCTTATAGTGTCTTTTCTGAGTCAGTTGCTAGGTCGGAGTCATCAGCTGTCACTGATTTGTCGTCTCTTCCCGAGTGGTCAGCTCTTTGGTGTTGATGTGCTGTCTTCAGAATGATTGTCAGTGTTATTGTTAGGGTTACACTGTCCGTTGTGCTAGTGACAGGGGTTTTAATGTTTGTATTGTTACTGCTGGTGGTGTAATGTCATGAAAGGGAAAAGGGGAAAGGAGGTGATGTTTTCCGTCACAAGGTTGGCATGGTGATGTAGGGCTGAATCATCTATTGTCGTCATGGAGGAAGGGTTAGAGAAAGGAGGGGCGTGGTGTGTGGGATGGACATGGGGAACATACACAGGCGCTGAAAGAATTGCAGGCCGGGAGACGGTGCGAAACAATACTGTTTTTTTTCCTGAAAGGGGGGGCAGAAAATTCCAGCTCCACCAGGTGCTGTGTAGGCGTGTCTATCTGAGCCGTGCGAGCCGGCACTGGGCTTCAGCCGGGTGCTCGCGACAACTGTAGAGTACGTGGAGTGCAGCGGAGAGACTGGTCACGGGCCTTGTGTTGAATTTCTGGCGCCGCGGATCAGCGTGTGTACAATGTCACGCAGTGTTCGGAATTCCTCTTTGACCCAGTCTGGCAAGCTCGGCCCTTGATCTAAGAATTTTGTTGGTTGTGTAGTAGAGGTGTATCTTGAGTAGTTTTTTGCTTGGCTTTGTGCGAGTCGTAATTCAAGGGTTGACTGAAATTGGATCTGGTGATAGTCTGGAGCATGTAGTGGGTAAACTTATGGTGTGAATTTTGGGTCTGGTTGTCTAGGGCGATTCAATGTGATGGTGATGCCAGTTGTTTGTAAGCACCAACGTATCTATGAAATAACGTGTATCCTCATTGAGGCATTGCGTGTGGATGTGTATCAATGTTTTCTGGATGGGGTCATTGTATGAATAATACGTCGAAGAAAATGTTCCCCGAGCGTCGCTCTGGGTCTGAGTCATGGATCGCGTGTGGGACCATGACTGCAACTGTACCAGTTGCGCGGCAGTTGGTGAAGGGGAAATAGGGCTGATTGGCGGCTTGCTCCACATCCGCTACATGTGAGTTTACCCAATAACACATTCCACGTTAATCGTGTTGAATGCACACACCTACATTCACGCACTGACTCGGAGAATGAAGTTAGGATGAAAGTGCATCATAAAAATACTGTCTTATTTACTGCATTGCCACAATTCACTTTGAACAAAACTTGCTGTTATAAAACACTGCAACCATAAAACACGTCTGCACTCGTCGCGGGAGGTGAGTGAGAGAGAGGATGAGAGAGGAGAGAGGAGGGAGACGACCGAGAGAGAGAGGAGAAGAGAGAGAGAGGGAGTGAGAGGGGTGGGTGGTGGTGGTGGTCTAGTTTAGGTTGTGTTAGATATGTAGTTTTGAGGTGAGTGTTGTGACCATACGCATGCAATGAGTGTTTGCCTGTGCGTAGTGTGCGCATATAAGTGCGTTCTATAAGTTTATGCACGCGCCCGTGTGTGTGTGTGTGTGTGTGTGTGTGTGTGTGTGCGTGTGCGGTGCGGGTTTGTGCTGGTGCTGTGTTGTGTGTGGGTGTGTGGGTGTGTGGTGGTTGTGTGGTGTGTGCAACCTCTGTGTTCCCCGTGCATGTGCGTGTGCGGTGCGTTGTGTGTGCTGTGTGTGGTGGGGTTTTGGTGTGTGTGCGTGCGTGCGTGCGTGCGGCGTGCGTGCGTGTGTGGTTGTGTTTGTGTGTGTGTGTGTGTGTGTGTGGTTTTGTGTGTGTGTGCATCCTTGTGGGTTTCCCCGTGCATGTCGTGTGTATGGGTTTGCGTGAAAATCCCTTGCATGACGAAAATTCCGGTTTGCATGTAAAAATGGTAACCTGTGTATTCGGGGGTACAACATGGCAGCACAAACACACGCCGCCCACGCACTCACTCTCTCTCTCTCCTCTCTCTCTCCTTCACCACAACACACCCAAAAGACACAACACACACACCACCACACACACACACACACAAACACCCACACACACACACCCCCCACACACACACACACCACCACACCTGATGCACAATTTTTAGTTGGATATACGCACACGTGACGTTTGCGCGCTGCGTACAACAATACACAGACAAACACACACACACACACACAACACACCACACACCACACACACACACAACACACACATCACACACACACACACAGATTACCACACTCCACACACCACACACACACACACACACACACACACAACACACACACACCACACACACACCCCCAACCACGCCGTTTCAAAAAACACACCAAATGCACACACCAAACTCCCAAACCAAAAGCGATACAGAACACAGACCACACCACAAAACACTGAAGCACAAAATTTTACTCGCAAAATCACAACACATAGCTTTGCGTCAAGCACACACACACCACACACACACACACACACACACACACACACACAACCCGCGCGCACACATGACATAAGGCCTCCCCCATTAGGACACTCACCCTACACATTTCCAAACTCTTTATTGGGGCACATTTGCCCGGCGCCCCGTTTACAGTCAATAAAAAAGGGGATCCGAAGGGTTCGAAGTTTCTTACCCCACTGATGTGTGTTTTTGTTTTTGGGGGGAGGCAGGGAACCCCTGCGCTTGAAAAATTTTGGACGAAGAAAACGCAAAGAGATCAGGAAAGGAGGAGGGGGGTTTACACTTGCGTGATAATTAGCGTGCTCACACCACTCCCTTCCAAACCCCCCCCCTTTCCCCCCCTTTCCCCCCACCCACCCAAAAACCCCCCGGGTTTTTTCCCCCCGGAACCCCAAATCAAAAAAAA
>JAFLJL010015606.1:0-25344 GCA_018398815.1 Conus ventricosus
AACAGACAGACAGACAGACAGAGAAGAGAGACAGAGAGACAGACAGACAGGCAGAAAGACACACACACACACACACACACACACACACATACACACACACACACACACACACACTAACACGAACACTAACACACACAGACACTTTCTCTTTCTTCTCTCGTCTCTTCAACACACTCACACACCCAGCAAACTAACACGGACACCTGCAACAAACAGGCTAAAAAAAACTACAGCCGCACCTCCCCCACCCTCTTCCCCCCCTCACTCTTCACCCCGCACTAACAACAGCTTCTAGAACGCTCCAACGCTTGGGGGCGCTGTTCTAACTAGCCAATCAGCGGCTAAGCGTAGCCTTCTGGCCGCTCGCGCTACACATTCTTCACTGACTGCTGTGCAACACCGCGTGGTTACTGTGCTGTGATTTTACATTTGTGACACTGCTACGCGAAAATCATGGATAAGGTCAAAATTCGAAAATGAGATTAAAAATTAATCTAAAAGAAAGACATTCTGAACAAGACACAAAAAACATATTTCAATTATCTCTTAGTTACTTTCGTAATACACGCGTTTGAGTCTCCAGTGATTCGGTCCCTCCCGTTTTGAGAAAAATTCATTTAAAGTTTGGTAAAATTCAAAATAGTCCCTGACTAATTTCCCATGCAGAACTGTATATAATATCAAGATGACCTCATAGAACTTAGTTAACAAAACCTCAAATCCACCCAATAATTGCTGTTTTGATTAAAAATTCATTTGAAAATATTGGTTACTGGGCTCAAATGATGGCGACAACCCCAAATTTTTGCATTCAAACTTTCAAACCAAAACTATTGTAAAAAAAAAAACTACAAGTCCAGAATCACTTCAAATTTTCAGCAAACATCTAATGGACCTGTGGCTTTAATCTGCATAAGATAGTTTTAAAAAAACCATGTATATCTGTGAGCCACCACTGTGATGAGTCGTTCAATGATAAATTTGAGCAAGTTCACAAAACCCATCACACACCATCACCATAATAAGCACGTCTACCAAATGACACTTCACAATAATCAATCACTCACTTTCAACCTATGGAATGATTGTCCATTGTTTCAGAATCATCTACACTGCCAGCACCCACCCCCTCCCAAGCCTACGCACCCCTCCCCCACCCGCTGCAACAATCAATTACAGCAATGCACTATCCCAATGAAGCAGCACAAATGGCCTTTTGAATGGATGTTTTTTTGGCACTGAAAGTCACCAAGTCTGTTTTTTTTTTCTTGACCCAAGTCCTCATTTGATTTGTTTGGGTCTTCCTGAGTCCTGGCAGGTGGTGGGGGTGCAGGTCTGGCTGGATGGATGGTTTTGATGGACAGGGGTAAGAGGTTGAAACTGAATGGGGTAACCTTCCAGATGTTTGAGACCTGAAAGGTTGTGGGGCACACCAGATCTCTCTTATCTGGGTTCACAAACTCCCTGATCCATTGAAACAAGTACTCCTGCCTTGGTTCACTATGAGACCAGTTTGGGTAAAGATGGGTGGGAGGTCATCAGGTAGGGTAGTGGGCTGTTTCAGTCAGCTCCACAGGTGCAAACTGGAGATAGCAGGGCTGTCCGTCATCAGCTGGCAGGAACAGGAAAACCCAACAACAGCTTGGCGATCTGCTTTCCTGCCTAATACTGAAGCAAGCCATCCCCTCTTCAGCATCAACAGAGGTCCGCTTTCACAACGACTGGGGGGGGGGGGGGGGGGGGTGGACGAATCACACAGCCCTCAGCCGCATCAGCTGGACACACACAGACCAGAATTTTGCATTCAATGAAACAGAAAAAAGGAAGTGCTCATTTTCCTTCAATAAAACCACACACATTAAATAACACACACAGTGACACACACACAACTTGGCACACACATAAACCACATAACTGACAAAACGACAATGGATTTTGAGCACACACATCCCCTTCCCTAATGAAATCCTACACACACACACACACACCCACACATCACATGTCACACTGACAATGGACTTACAGAGCCTTACCCCCATCCCTTACAACTACCCCCACCCCTCCCCCCTGCCCAACCCATCCCCGCCAGTTACAAAACACACACACACACACACACACACACACACACACATCTTTCAATCATTCACACACGAACACACACACACGCACATGCACCCACACACACACCGTGACACACACACACATACATGATTCACACACAACCCACACACACACGCACACACATTCATACACAAACACACACCACACACACACACACACACACACAACACACACACACACCCACATTCATTCATTCATTCACACACACACACCACACCACACAAACCCACACACACACCCACACAACAGCATTTTTTGTGTACACCCTCCCCCTCCCCCCCCCCCCCCCCCTCTCACAAACACAAACTAACCCTATTAGTATAACCCATCTGTACATCACTGTCATCTGAAATGCATTAAACACTATTTCCTCCTTTCTAAAGAGATTTATAGCACAGCTTCCAAACACCTTTAAATTAAGTGCCAAACAATTTATCTATAATCTGAGTGGTTATGTTTTTCATCACATCCAATCTGGCCTTGCTCAACTTTGAAGAATGCCTGTTACTAACAGATAGTATCAACAGCATCAGTGTATTTCATTCACTTGTTTTTTTTTTAAATCATACACGACACCTTAAGCTATCATTCACCGGAAATCAAGTAAAAATGTGTGATATCTTCATCACATAATTCCTGTTCGCCATACATATTACACAAACTTTAAAAAATCAACAAACTTATGCCGAAGCGACAGCATTCGTGGAACAATGTACACATATTCACTTACCAATTCAGTGTAGTTCGTGTTCAGCCCCATTTTCCATAGGCACAGGTTGATCATCTTCCATCTCTCACTACCAAAAATCTTCGCCTTCATATTCTCATTGGTCTCCAAAGTAGTCTGTCACGCTTCAATCAGTTCTGGCGATGTTGAAATACGCCGTTTTCCGATCAGCATCCTTTAGATCATCTCGCTCGACAGCTTCGACGGCCGCCATAGTTGTTTCCGGTTTCGAAAAGCAACGCTTCCATTTACTCACTTTCGGCAATTACTGAGCTCAATGAAATGCTAGAGCATTAAAATATTAAGACTTTAACTTAGAAGTATGTCAACTTTCCAAAATAATTTCACATCGAGAGAACCAAAACTGTAGCAATGGTGTATGCAGCTTCAGTTAAATATGATCAGGATAAGTCTCTATCTGACCACAGTGGATCGCACATCAAATCAGAATTAACTACGCATAAACACACAGACATAGTGTTGGAAATGTGTAAAAGTAGGGCTTGTAAGACAGTTTACCACTGTAATGTGGTGTTATTCGCTCTGCGACTCTGATGTGAATGAAATCGTGTTGGAAAGTGGGGCAACCGATTCCGCTTGTTTCCCACAGTTTTCCCATCATGTCCCGACAGGAAAATATTAACAATAAAATACTTTTACTTCGTATATGTATAATAATACTTGAGACTTAGCAATAAAACGGTCATACAATCTAAATATTAAAAATGTCAACAACGATATTTTTAGCTCCAGTCACTTTAACCGCGCGCAGCACAAACTCCAGCTGGCGACTATCCTTGATTTACGCGTGCAGTGGAGCGTCACCTTTGACGTCCAAGGCCTGAGCGAGAGAACTTGTGTGTGTGTTAAAAACATTGCGAGTCAGGAAGAGATATTTCAACTGTTTTCTGCCAGTGCTGAAGTGACACTACTTATAACTCAAGAAATGGATAATGTTGTTATCTTCGCAAGTGAAAACTTTCCGACAACAGTCCATCATGTGGAAAAATAACATTGTGTTATCATGAGGCCAAGGCAAAGTTTTTGTGACAAAGAAATTAGCGGCGACCTTGTTCTCCTCCCTCAAAGCCAACAGGATCAATTCGTATTTGATTCCTCAACAAAAAACGGAACTCTCAGTTGAAGATCTTGACAAATATTTGAAAACACAGCTTGTGAGCTGCTTCCGAACCATTGATGAAACGATCCAAAACCTATTGAAACTGTTCAAGATGATGACCCCATCTTACAGCCGGGCGACATTGTTAATAAAGAACACCGAATTCCAAACGAACAAGAGAAACATTACTCAGAAAAGAAGGAAATCTCTTTACTCAGGCTCTTTTTTTAGGGCATTGCTTCAGAAAGCAAAGACAATTTGAAACAGAGTCCCAAAAACAAAAAACTTAAAAACTGGAGTCTTATCTAAATAAGATTTGCTGGTTGATTTAACTCGTGCAAGAATACTAATTTGAATTGTCAATTTTGTTTTCTATTCTTATCCAACATTACACAAACTAACTCGCGATTTCTTCATAGTTATACAACAAACAAAACTCTTTCTGCAATACATATACAAACCACCCACCAACAATAAAAGCCATCCTGGCATGATACACATGACGTGTTAGAACCTGCATGGCAGGAGTCATTGAGCCACTTCACACAGCCCAGTTTTACTACCGCAGGCCTGGCATTTTAGCCAGCACATTGATCTGGCTAGAAAGGCACCCAGCAATACTGGGTCAATCAGGCGACTCGCATGTTTGCCCTAACAGCGCACGAGCCACGCCAGTAGTATGACATGACTCTAATATAGTACTGTTCGGCTTTTTGATTGTTTAAAAAACGCAGTGTGGCCCTTATGCAACTGGATAACGATTTTTTGCCTGTTTCTGACAAACAACTAGAAAGGTTAGGAAGACCTTTAGTACATCTACTAGTATGGAGAGCTAGTGTGTGGCCAGCACTATCTACATATAAATGCTCCACAAAGTACAATGACGGATGTACTACTACAGCGATTAGGATCCGCATATAAACTCGGCTACAGCAGTAAATTGCTGTTAACTCTGCATAGTCATTTTTCAAGCCTGGTTAGTAGAAAAGAGGAGCAACAGCAACTAGGCCAAGTCTTATCAAGCACTGTCCTGTCCTATTGTGTGTTTGTTTTTGTGTTTGTTTTTGTTGTGTGTGGTGTTTTGTCCTACCCCACGCACGCACCTTCCCCCCGCCCCCACCCCCACCCCACGCACGCACCGCCCCACCCTCCACCCCACGCACGCACGTCCACCCACCCCCCCCCCACGCAAGCACACACAAGTCATCCACAAGTACTTAACAGAAGTGTACCCCAAGTCACTTCTAAGTCATCCTCATTCTTACTTAAGTCATTCTCAAGTTATCCTTATGTCATCCCCAAGTTACTTTCAAGTTCTTAATAAGTTCTTGATTAAGTTCTTGATTAAGTCCCTCAAGATCATAACTAAGTCATCCTTAAGTACAACCAAGTTCTTATTAAGTTTCTTAAAGAATAAAAAAACTACAATTTATGTTTTATCTTAAATAGCAGATCCAATATAGTACAACACACGCCTCAAAAAACGCGTCATCGTTGAAGGATGTCTTGCTCGTCGTTCTCTGCATAATTTCTAATTAAGTTTTTTACATCCGAAGCAACCGCAATGATTACAATTCTGGTCTATGGAAATGCCTTATAGACTCCATGTATTTTGTTTATTGGCCCCCCTTTTTATCATTTATAATACGCCATGACTATGTTTATTAAAAAATTTAAAATTAAGTTCTTAAAAAAATATTATTACATTTCAAATGATCAAAATGATGCTTTGTTATGGCGGTTTTGGCGTGCAGTTGTCCTCTTTTTGTATTTAATGTTCAGATTTTTTTTAATTTTTTTGTTTCTGTGCAATTGAGTAGATATTTTAATGCCGCAATTACTGCCCACCAACAGCACAATGTCGCCAAAAATGGCAACATTTTAAGTCAATCTTCCATGAAGACTTTGGGGCCCTTGTATAACATGAGTATTTATAGCTGCAATGATCAACTTGTTCTGGCTTTGCGGTTGGTTATGTTTTCATGATGCTGTACCATTAATTATTTTTGTCTGTTCCACTCTGCTAATTTTTTTTCCTGCTTCAAACACGCCCAGGTTTTTAATGGTTCTCCACCTGATTCAGCATTTTTCTGATGATTTTCTGGCTTGGTTACTTTCTCCACCTGAATCAGTGTTTTCTGGTTCTGATGATTTTCCCAGCTCGTTCATTTGAAGGAAACAAAATCTATATGTTAAAAGTTATTAATCCATGATCGCTGCGAATAACAAAGTTCCAAATCAGAAGTAAATAGATCACACCCTAGAGACACTAATACATTGTAAAACTGGAATCTTTAGCGTTAAATCATACGTAAGATCTTTTCAGAATCAATGGGACAAATCTACTGACAAGTTTAGAGGATACAAACTAAGAACCTTTGGCCCCACACTTACACAAATCTAAGACCCCCAGCTGAGCTTTCATACCTGTTTATGATACTTAAAATGTCATGTGGCGACATCTGTTGAATCGTTCAATGCCTGAATTCCGAATCCGATGAACTGTTTTGTTTTCCCACATGCTGCCAAAGACACAGCCTTTCCTTTTTGTTCATAAAGCTTGGTCAACAACTTGGTCATTCATAAGTTCGGTGAAGGTTTAGGCCGCCCTTGTAGCTGTAGTAGATCATCACTGTTCATGTATTTTTTAATAATTATAATTAATTTTATTTTATAAAAATGAGCCACCGAAAAAACTGTTACCAACCTTGTAAACCATTCCTGCTGTATTGGAGGCCAATCTGGTGGATACTCAATGCTAGGTAAAAAGCTTGTTAAATTTAACCAGCAGATCTTGGCAAACTAGACTTTGAGGATTCAGCAAAGCTGCTTGTATCATTGCAGCTTCGGTTGCCACGAAAGATTTTCTAGTCAAGCAAGGAATAATCCAGACAATAAAAATATGTAATAAAAAAAATACATTTTAAAAAATGCATCACTCGCACATAATGATAGGCAGCGCTGTGGTTAAAGCGCTTGCTTTTAAGCGCAGTAATTTTGCATTTAGTAAACTGGAAGGACAGCGAGAGACAAAGACCAAAACAAAGCTATGGAGCAACTAGCAGCTGCACAAGACCCTATGAAAAGGCAAACTTGAACATTTAGATTTTAATTAATGACACACTGAAAAACATGGCATGACACTGACACATTTAACAATGTTGATCAAGCAATAAAAACACTATTATCTAGTAACAGGATCCAAACCAATCGAACATTGCCCCCACCAAAATTCAGTGACTTTTTATCGAACCAACAGAAAAACAAAAGATGCAATAAATCGCGTTATTGTTAGTTGGTATGACTGTTGTGTATTTGTTTGCGCATAATTATCACTGAATAAAAAATGAACAAAATCTATTAATCACCAAAAGGATATTGAAGGGAAACACGGCAATAATAAAGCCTAAGCAAAGCGCACCAGGGGTCCGTGAACAAACAGCAAAAGAATGGTTTCTCTAAACAAGCGATTTGGCAAATTTATTTACCCTGCGCCTAGGCTGAATAACAGAGACCACAACTATGTGAATACAATACCGAACGACACCTCATCAAAAGGATTCTTCTATATTTAAACCCTCTGATAGGATTAGAAACACAAAAAGAATTTAAGTACGCACTCACCGTCCATTGACAATGGCTTCACGATACAAAGATGCGAGCCAATTTAACACAAAAGAGTGCTTCTGCTTTTCGTCGCAATACAACTAAATACCACGAGAGGCCTTTAACTTACCCCTCGCAATGATTCAATCGAGGATGAAAAGAATATAAAGGCAAGTAATCATTTATAGTTGAAACATCGAGTTGCCATTAAAAAGGGGCATTCCAGGAGTTTTTCATAGATCACAGGCTTTAGTCCGAAAACTATAACAAACAGTTAGCTGAAAGAACATATTTTATTCTTACCATAACACAGAGAGCTGATTGACAATTCTCGCAACACAGAATGGGTTAGAAGACTGCCCTCATTTTTGCGCGCAATGAATAATGACGCATTTACAGGGTTAAAACCAGTACAAGCAATCAAAAGAAAACAATAGATGTTGCGAGACTCCAGTTCATCCGGCCAAACTATAACCGTTTTGTTTGAAATTAAGGTCCCTTTATTGCCGGAGAAGCAGAAGGGACACTCGCAATCAGGCAACCGATCCCCAAAAGGTTTTTTTTTTGGGAGGTGTGATCCAACTGCAAGAAAACGAATTGTAAAAATGAATCCGCCCGGTATTATTACGAGAAACTGACCCCAAGAACAAAACACCAGTCCTCAAAGATCTTTTGTGCAGGAAAACTGCAGAAAAACCCACCAGACACATTCCGGTTTAATTAATTTACGGTTCTCCATTTGCCAATTGCCTATGAAACCTCTGATTAACAAACACCACACCGTTTTGTGTTGATCTATCTAATGACTTCTTTGTTACAACTGATGTGTTGATTCTCATGTAGATTTATAACGCAGTTTTACGTTGTCCATGGTAAAAGCTTATTGCAAACCATGCATCTTAGTAGTTGTCCATTTATATGTTTGAACCTGCACAACGCTTGCGAGATATTCCCTTTGCGTTCTTAAATGATTTTCCTTCCTGCTCGAAACTGTACATTTTTGACCTTAAACCAACAAACCCTTGACACCTTACTCAGATAATTCCATCCAACATCTTCCTAAAACCTTCTTGTTAGTAAATGGGAATGTAAAGGCGAGTCTTTAGGATAATCGGATGTATCATACCATCCTGCATCCCTTTAGCAACTTCTAATTCAATGTCTTTATAGATGTCTTCATAGGATATCTATAACAAAACTATCTGTATCTGTGTAAAGTACTCTAGACTCAGGATACGAGGGCCATAAAGTAGTCAAAAGAAACGCTAACATCAAAACTTGATAATTCTCAAAACATAAAACCCAATAAATACATTTGTCAAGATTTGACTTTCTTTTTTCATCATTATGCCAAAACGAGCTGAATCATTAAATCTTCTAAGTCCCTGATAATTAGGTTTTGACGTCAGCTAATTGCTTCGTTCTCTTAGGTGACCAATCTGATCATCTTTGCGCTTGTGCGGATTTGCCCATATCTTTTTCGAAACAGCTGTTTTTCATCATCTTGAAAAATCTTTTCTGAACATCTGTGATTTAGTTCAAGAATCAGTGTTCTTCATGATTATGGTTTCATGACCTGTTTCTTGATAAAAAGCAATTATGCGATGAACATCAGTCAACTTCAAACATGTCTTAAATAAAAATTGTAGAAGTCAGTATTGACCGACATAATTTTTTTTGCCCCGAAGATTACACGTTTAGGCGGTTTCTCCTTGGATCCATCTTAGACTTTTCTGCTGCTAATGGATATTCATTATGCAGGTCATGTAGTTCCTGAGATATTCTAAGTAACTTCTAAATGAAACCACGCTGTTGATCAGGCGTTAAACTGCCAACCACTTTAATCCAATATTGATATTATGCCGAACCTGTGTACATTTTAATTACGACGTAATGGAAAGTGATTGCGCCATTGCCCATCCATACAGCTTGTTTTGCGTCTAAAATACATGAGATAGTTAGACCTTTTATCTCGATCATTAGTCGTCCAAGTATTTGATTGTTTGCTTAACAGTAATGATGCGACGCCATACAAATTCCTCCAAACGCAATCGTTTTCAATCATCAGAATCATTGGTAAAATCCAGACTATAAATAATACTGTACTCCAGTAAACTTTAAGACAGCATCCCAACTCGTCATCCCGGGCGCAGAACAATTATGCGCAGGATCCAAACTGGAATGTTTCAATGCAGGTCTTTCAATAATTTTCAAAGACTTGTACCCGCCAACAAACATACACTCCATTAAAAAGGAGTCCATATAGTTCATCCCATCGTTTTACACTCTAACTTCTGCCAGGGGGGGGGGGGGGGGGGTGGGGGGGTGGGGGTGGGGGGGGGGCGCATCTATGAGCATGCTGGTAATCAATCACTAATGTCTTTCCCTCTGAACTAGAAAAGAACGCGCCTTTAGAGAAATGTATCTTCATCAAACCTTACCCAACTGTTCATGTACTCATAAGGGTAAAAACGCCCTTTCTAACACATTGAGTCAAAATATTCTTCGGTATAGGGCAGGACATTAATGACATGGCCCATGCCTCTAATGATCCCAACATGTGTTGGCATAGAGTCCGTAGAAAGATCAAGTTATTTAAAGTGAAACACATTTACTTTTCAGATGACTGTTCAATGCAATGCAGACCCTGCAGGCGCTGGTTACTGCTTGCATTATAAGTGAGAGTCATAACCTCGTAATAGTGAAAGAATACAGCAGCTTTCCTTCTTTTGGATCAACATTAGTTGAAGATTGCATTTACTGTGCGCAGCACCTCTAAACTTCCACGCATGTGATATGGTCTCTAACTGTGGGGATTTACACTCTTGGCGTTAGCTCTAAACCGCAAATCAACAATGCGTGCTGAGTCATACTGTTTGTTGGTCTTCAGGCGCTTTATGATTTCAGATAAGTTAGATTATTAGAACAGTCTATTACGCACTTATCTGCATGCGTTCTAAGAAGTATCCTGCGCATTTGCCCTACTATATAATTCTGGCTCTGAATAAACCGCCACCGACCTAACAATAATGAAGCAAATGAACAAATCTGATGATTACTCATTAAACGGATTTTCGAAGTTTTGTGGCGCTGGCCCAACATAAGGAAACAATGATGATTCAAAGTCTGCGTAAACAACAAAAGGAGAATGTTTCAGAGAGCCGTTTCCAGTCTTAAAACAAACTTTAGATCCGGGCGTGCTAGTTAGTTCTGTATTACAGTCAACAGGCCGATACAATGTTCTTTTTTTGCTCGCGGCTTGAACATATGGCATTCTGTTAAACATATTCTGCAGAAATCTTGTTTGTGCCCATCTTTTTGAAGTATCTGCATTAGTTATAACTCATTGTTCGTACATGTATATGAATGGGCAGCCCCGCTGGTGAAAACATTAGTAGTAAGTCAACATGATGTTTGTCTGGCTCGCCAATCGTTGGACTGTCTTGGACACGTTTTAATTTGGCAACCAAATCTGTTTCCTCATCCCATGTGTATACATTAACAGTTATGGGTTGTGTTTTGCTCTTCCAAACTGATCACATTGATCTACACTCACAAGAAAGGATATCCACTAAAGTTAAGATCATTGATGTAAGGGCGATAGAATAACACTCTCCTTCTCTCTGGTTTTTTGCGGCGTAATGCAGCCATGCAAGAACCCACCACATAAAACATTTGTCGTCTTGAATTCCTATGTTTAGAACGCTTTTTTGCGACTAATGCTGCGGTCGTGGAATGGAGACATGCCTACAATCGTGCATGACATAGCCCTTTTAAATCTGATCCTCTAAGCCTTCGCCCTCCAGACCAACCAGAGCCTCTCATATAGCTTCTCATCGGCAGCGTCCAAACTGTGTCTGCAGTTCGTCTGCCCACCCGGGTTGTTAAGTCGATATGAGAAAGAATATCTCTGTTTTAGTTAGACCCAGACTCTAGATTTTCTTCAGTATTGTACATATCGATTAAAACATCTAAAATTCCTTAACTGGCGGGTCTATTGTAGTTGCCTGGAACTTGAGCAAAAGCATGAACAACGCTGCCTGTACGTTTGTTGGGTCAATGACATCTAAATCAATATCTTCATTGCTCTTGATAAAATTTTCTGCATTGCTTTCAAAAAATTCGTCCTTGTCCCTTCATATATCGATAGCCATAGTTGATCACTCTTCTAACTTCACATATTATTAAATTAAAAAAAAATACTTACTCAGAAACCAACATCAACGTCTTTTTGAGCTTGGGAACTCAAAAAACTAAATTCATAAACCCTTTTGGAGTTTGTTAATGTAGCTGTATTAGAAAAGAGTTTAATGTCTCGTTAACTTTTTTTTAAGCATACTTTTTATATCTGCTGCGGGGACTGGCTGTAGAGAAAAAAGTTGTCCCTCGCCTTTCATTGAAGATCAAACTTTTGTCTTTTGTAAGTCATCAAATCGGCCCTGTAAACGATTAAATTTCTTCATGCCGTGATGTATGAGTCAACAAGCGCAAATTATTTATTGTCAGTTTAAACGAGCTAAGTTTACCTGATAATAATTTTGAACCAAAGCTGTGTGCTTTTGGAGTTTAGTTTTTATTTTTGTTTGCTAGCAGGCACCTACGGCAAATGAACACAGACCGAGGCTAAAGACAAACCTCCTAGAGTAAAGCTGCGTTGTGCGCCATGCCCGATGCAAATAGACCAACACTCGTTCCTGCTGATAGAGCACTTCAAGTCGATGCTCCAGTATTAAACAAATGTAACACATTTAAAGCAGCAGAATAACCTTCGTTTGGTTATGGCAGTATTTTTGAAAAGGTCTTCTCTAGTACTGCTGCATTTGTGTAATGTTTGTTAATCATAAGTTATTAGTTAGGCTTTCTATAACACAGAATTGCCTGCTATCTCTTCTTTTGGCGCGCTGTAAGCTACATTGGATAACCTGAACAGACCAGCTTTTTATAAAATGAAAAATAATATTAGTATTGTATAACTTTTAATCTGATTTCTTTAATAGTCAGCTGCGCATCAAATATTAAAAACAAATGTACATTAATCGTTTATTATCGGCTTCTTCTCTTACTTTATCAATTTGACTAATGTTTAATACGTCCACTCACAGTTCTTCTCCTCTCTCCCCGCTTCCATGCAACGGATTAATCCTCTGTTGACCTTAGGTCAATCCCCCCCCATTTTTAAACCGTATTTCGTTGTTAAATAATCATCAAGCCTACATTGTGAAGAATTAAACTTTAGACACCAGGTCACCTGATGGATTTCTACACTCCCTCCTCCAAAACATTTTCTTATTTCATCAAAATGCTGATAAGGTTTAAGCCGCTACTAGATTTGGTTTGGAACTACCTCAATCGAACATTGCACTTTCCCGTTATTTTTGGATAAAAAAAACTTTTCACTGTTCCTCTATTGAACGGTTCTTCATCTTCACACAGCAAAAAAATTACCTTTAATCGATCTTGCTGCGACGCTAAAAACTAAAATTCCCTATAGATCCTGCCTGCTCTGGAATGTTGTATGATGAATCACTCTTCGTAATAAATTGTATATTTTGACTGATATTGTTGCTCAATCAGCTAGCTAAATAGGTTCTAACAAACGTCAAAACTCTAACGAGATGTCAGAAATCTGTCTTTTGCTTCGTAGTCTGCTGAGATGATAACACGTTTGTAATTCGTTAAAAGTAGTTCATCTGACAATCTGTCCTTTAATGCTCCATGAAAGTATGGAGCATGCGCTTTTAACAACTCAAACTCTAGGGGAATGGAAAAGCGATTACAAACGCAAAATATACGTTTGCGCAACATACTTTTTTGACGTCTTTAGTATCTCCAATCGCCTATCTATGTTAAGTGCTTCTTCTTTTCGATTCCTTGAAACGCAAGATCATCCCTTTCAATTCCAGTTACCATAGATCAGAATGGTTAAAAAAAAATAAGTCTGCATTATGTAAAGAAAATATATCTTGCCCCACAAGGTTTTTTTTTTTTATAGAAAATTTTCTTAAACAATTGCCCGCCCCAGAATCTGTACAACTGTCCTGTTTGGGTCTGTTGTTGCCACGAGTTCTATTTGAAATAAGACGCGCGGAGCCTGGCACAATCAAGTCATCCGCTCCTAAGACTGGAAATATTGACATTAAGAATTTGAATCAGCATCAATAGTAAAGATGGATTTTATGGAACAGTAATATTCCGTTTAATACCCTGGCACTCCAAGGGCTTTTCAGGCTTCTATGC
Organism: Conus ventricosus; assembly: GCA_018398815.1. NCBI lineage: Eukaryota > Metazoa > Mollusca > Gastropoda > Neogastropoda > Conidae > Conus > Conus ventricosus. The sequence continues at coordinate 13,812 of JAFLJL010015606.1, forward strand.
GGGTCAAGAATCGAGCCATATTCTTGTGACAATTTTTTATGAAGCAAAATAAAATTTAATTATTACAAAACATGGCAGGAATTGGAAGCTGAAGAAGATTATATGATGTTTTTTGATCCGTGGAGACGACATGAGTGAATGAACCCTTTGACACAGCATCGCTCAACGCTCTCCCTCAATGTCAGCGAGAATTCACAGAAAGTACGGCGGAGCATTTTTACAAAAAGTTTAGGGCCAAGAACCTCCCGAATTTATAGACCCAACTGATTTTGAATTAAAGATGGTCATTTGTCTGTAAAAAACGATCAAGGGCAACTTGTATCGCTTACAACTAAAAACCAACCCTCCAATTTTTTAGCCGTGGGTTCACTTATAAATAAGACTGCAGTGTGAAGATCAAAATCGCCTTGGCATTCTAGACCACAATTAAGGGCGAGCAGTTGCTCAACTTCAAAACACACTACAAGAACTCCCGACAGATAACCAAATCCAAAACATGGAACTTATCGAATAAATCAATCAGCATGTGAAGAAATAAATACAAAAGAAGCAGAAACCAGTTTTTCAGAAGAAATCAGCGTTAAAAACAATTAATGATTCCCCATTGCCTATGCGAGAACTAAACTCCCTGATCATGCTTTTAAGAACAATATAGGCGATATTAAACAAACAATTTTAGCAAAACTAGGTGAACTAGATAGCATATAAAAAAGAGAAAAAGAAAAACTCGTTTGAAGCTGATGACGCCACTGAGACATGATATTAAAGAAAGAATAGCCCAAAGACTAAAAGATCTTGAACAAGAAGAGATCCACAAGACAAGAAGTGCTGTCTACAACACCCTAAAACAATTACGACACAATGAGCAGAATAAGAGAAACTATCCAAAGAATTTAATATGAAGTCACACACAGCAAACGAATACAAACACTGTTTTAGAGAGCAAGGAGTCACATTAGTTAAGCGTTATACAGCCTTAGGATTTTGCAATAAGTACCACTAGTGATGGCTATTACAGGCAGCGGTGGAGGGGCCAATGTTTTTATGCCTCCGCCGCCTCCGCCTGAAAACCATGGAGTAAAAAAACAGCTTGATATCTTGCGAATTAATTAAAAAAATTAGCCCGTCAAGCTATAGAACTCTTTACCCAGGAATATTGGGAGTAATTGTCAGCTGGCTTTTGGGCTCTGCAAGCAAAGTATGGGCTTTATGGCCGAGCACTTAATGGACATTAGTTCTCGTAATAGTTTGGGTCCTATTTAGTAAGATAAAGACCAAGTAATCCTAGCGCAGTTAATCCCAGAACACGCGCTGTCTTTTCATATTCATGGTCATCGCGAACATAGTCCAGCGAGCTAGCTGATTCTTTCAATGACTTTGGGGGTTTTGGACTTCGGGAATTTGGATGACTAATCTTGGGTGTATGTTTACTGCTTGATAATATTAACTGGCTCAGAATTTATGTCGTTTTTTCCCAACCTTCTGTTACTTGCCTGCTATAAGAATTTCCTTATTATACGTATATTATTATTCCACCTGGAGTCCTGCGGTCAGAAGGCAGCATGTATAAACCAATGCCAACAGCAAAGTCAACTTTCGATCTTGCGTATTGTAAACATGTTGTACCTTTGTAATACTTGAAGGTAAATCAACTGTAGAATTAATAGCGTCCATCTAATGTGCTAAGTATTGTTTTTGCGCGTCAAAGCCAGTAGAGAAGGATCAGTTATGCTTGATCCTTGCCTGTGCATTGCGACCCTAGCAACACCAAACGTAAGTACAATAGAGTCGTTTAATCGATCTATTCCCGCCCTAGTTATGGCCCTAAAGCGTCTAAGATAAAATTTGTCCATGCTGTTTTATGCTCTTGCTCAATGACCAGGGGCTGAACAATTTTGAAAGAGAACGCCGGTCAAAGTTTAAACTTCTTTCTGTGCGTGCCCTTAAAATAAATGACGCCTATGGCCATGATTATGATCCAACTTTTGTCAAAGCCTGCTGATGTTAATATTGAATTCTGAACCAGATCCTTTCAAAAGCCTTCAGTCTATTCTGTTGCTGAGTGGATTAAATAGTATGTCCATTTGTAATGGCGCTGTGCAGTTCAGGACAGAAATACGTCTGAAGTGTAATAAAAATGAAAATCTGAACACTGACCTCACCCCACGGATCATGGGAGATTAAAAGATCGCATACGCCACTCACACCCAGTTTGATTGCGCAAAACACAGCAAAGTTTTTAACCCCTGTTCTGATAAAACTGCATCGGATGACTAAACCACGCTTTACTGAGTGCTCGTTTTTCCAATAGGGGGGTTAAGATGTTTAGCTAATGAGGCACACCATCTTATAGAAAAGCCGACAGTCTGGTCACAGCAATGTCGAGGGTTCAGTTTGCTATATTTTTAAGATTGTAGTGCGCCCAACAGAATATTTTGCGCTAGTATATTTTAATGCACTCATTTTTAATTTGTTTTAAAAAAAAATTTTTGTAACAATAACAACTCAAGACAGTCCATCGTTTTTAAACATGCTATATGATAACAATTGCGGGTCCAACACGGTCGCGCTCATGAAATATTTTTACAAAGTCGAAGGTTTAATATAACGAACCAATGGGAATAATAAGATTATAAAAGTTGCGGGCTCAAAAGCTATACCCAGTTAACAATACCTGATGTTATTACGGGTTTTGCTCACTAAAAGAAGCAATAGTAAATCGCATTACTCTCACACTTAACAATGCAAATCTAAAAACAATATAAAGAGGTGCATCGAACCTGAAAAATGCAGATTACTTATTTGATAAAGAGCTACCAAAAAAAGTTAGGCTATAAAGTTGACAAGACAACCCCGATCACTAAAAGATTGTTTGTTGCGCCAAACAAAAACAACTTTTAAGGGGAAAATACCGCTCGATCATGCATTACATTCATGACTTTATGTTCATTTGATGACTGAGCACTGATGAAAAACTTAAAATATGGAAGGCCCTCAAATGATTTTAAGAGCTTTACCGGCAGGAAAGCTGCATAATTGCGATTAAAATTATACAAATCCTAATATACAGTTTTTAAAAGATTAGTTTGTGGGAGGGTTGATCATTACTATAAAATTTGCTGACAAAGCAGGGAAAGTTGTGAAATGCCATAACCCTAACATTGTTTTGGAAAAAAATCAAAAACTGAACTACAATGTCGCTGGGGCCAGAAGAACCATAGTACATTACGCCCTGTGAGTGTCTAACTTAGAAATAACAGAACCAATTCAGACGTTGCACTTTTGAACAGAAACGTGAGATAGGCGCATTTGTAAGTTTGATACACAAGATGTGATTATAAACGCAAAGAGGTTGGGGCGACAACAAAAAGCTCCTACACTAGACCGACGCGCAATCCTGATAAGCAAAAAATGTTGGTCAGTATGAATATAAAATAGTTCTAAATCAAGACCTCAAATGCACATAGAACCATATTTAGAATGGGAAATAAAATTTGAAATCATAAGCCATTTACATTATTTAGCCTGTCAAAAAAAGTTTCAGAAAAGCATTCACATCTGGCCCTTTTACATGTAAGCTTATGGCCAGACGACAATAGTATACGGAAAGAGATTGAAATAAAGCCGTATGGGAAAAAACAGTACATTCCTCACACAAAGAGAAGCGTTTTAAAAGATGCTATACTACAAATTACAGTTCAGTCCGCAAATGAAATTAGGAGCCACGTCACATTAAAAATTTGCAATTTCTGTCTTAAAAGATAGGAGAGGATAGGGGTTTGGGCGTTAGTGACGTCCTTTTTTAAAGGAATTCTAATTAGCTGTCAAAAACTTAGACGTTACCGTCCTTTAAAGTTACGTTGTCATTCTTCACAATGGGAGGATCTTAAGGTCATAACAACAAAGCCACAAATCAATATTAGTCTAAAAAGAAACAATCTCCAAGCACTAAATAGGTTAATCTACACATTTAGACCTATAGGATTTTAATTTAAACTGAACACGTTTTAACAGAGGACAAGATAAAAACAATAACCGGATTAGATTAAGTTCTGTTATAAACCTATGGAGCAGTTAAACTATAAACAAAAACCCTCAATGTTCATTAATAGTGACAGACTGGTGAGGAACAACAATATCTGTCCTCGACCTGATACAAACAGTTTATCGTTCTAATTTTAATCATATTGTGGTTTTCTGTCCAACCTTAAATGGAACAAAGCTATCATGATAGAGGTTTAAATGGACAGATGATGACATATATTTTAAGTTAAACCTAGCAATAAACTAAGTGAGTGTTTATAACAGTTATTATAGACTGTATGAAAGGAACGCAAGACAACTATTTATATATAGAAGACTGTTCGGGCAGAATGAGAAACAATAGTTAACAAGAGAAACAACTTTGTCGAAACTAGCTTTCAGTGGAAGACAATGCTGAAATAAGAGTTTGATTTTTATGTCAAAAATATAACTCAGTTTTAAACGACTTTAGAGAACAGTTAAAAGACTGTAGATCCTATACTTCACATAAGACAAAGACCCTTTGAAAGAATGTTTGCGCGAAAAAGATAGTTATTGAAAATGAACAGGAAAACATAGGATTCAACTAAACTTAATCTAAAAAGTTTAGTAAATTAGTAATAAGAAACGGATAACCCTGACAACATATGTTTGTTTGCTAAATAATCGTTGTTTTTTGTTATTGACGTCTTACTTGTCAGAGAACAGTTAAAATGCTCTTGCAGTGGTGGTGTGAGTGTGTCCTGGTCTGGCCCGCCTCTCAGTCTGACTGTCTGTCCTCTCTCTGTCTCTCTCATTCTCTGTCTGCCGGTGAATCTCTCTCTACACTCTTCCGCCACAGGAACTCAGGCGGCTTTGTGCAGGGTCCCTTTTGCCCACTTAACTCAACACGGTGGTGATGAGCAAGTGAGTCAGGATTGGTAGAAAATACTGTCTCTACACAACACACACTCACACACATCACGCGCGCACTGCGCGCACAACACCCACCACGACCCACACACACACACACACACACACACACACACACTCATACCCACACACACACATGCACCGCGCACGTGCAGCATATCGGTTCGCACCAGCTGTACCGAATTGTATTCACCGCCATCCAGCCAAGGAACATGACGTTAGTTTCTGTTCGGTCCAATAAACGGCTGAAGGAGATATGAGAGCCAGCAGCCAGTTTTACTTTTTAAAAAAAAAATCTTAGAAGGAATACAATAAGTCATTCAAAGCTTTAAGAATTATGGCGTGCGCACCACACGCGAATAACTGTATTCAAAATCAATAATGATCAATGATATTAATATTAATAGCATTCAAACAAGTAGTATCAATCAATAATCAACGATATTGGTAGAGTTTAAAGCTCATGCGAGATCATGTTCGAACGGAATAAAGAAAAGAAAGAAAAAAAAAAAAAGAAATGGCCAGAAAAGGGGAACAGCAGTAATAAAATCAATAATGATAAATGAAATTTACATTAATATCAATCAAATAATAGTAATAATGTATCAATCAATAATCAATAGTATTGGTCGCGTTAAAGCTCATGTGAGATGATTGTTCAAAAAGGAATAATAAAAAAAAGAAAGAAAAAAAGAAAAAGGCCAGAAAAGGTGAATAACATTATCAAATGAAAATAATAAAAGATATGAATATTGATATCATTCAAATAATAATAATAATAATAATGATAACAATAATGATAATATTGATCAATCATCAATAGTATCGGTAGAGTAAAAGCTCATGTAAGATGTTTGTTCGACAAGGAATCAATGAAAAAGAAAAAGAAAAGAAAAAGAAAAAAAAAAAGGGGGGGGGGGGGGGCGGGGGAGGCCAGAAAAGCGTGACAAGGGAAGCAACAAGATAATGTTGCTTATAGCCCAGCCGACCGCAAACGGCACATCAAAGGACAACAACAAAAACAAACAAAAACACACACAATAAAAGGAAGAAAAGTAGAAAAGCCAGACCAAAGTTTAAAAAGAAAAAGAGAATGAAAAATGAAACAAAACGGGGGGGGGGGTGGGGGGGGGGGGGGAGAAAAAGAAAAAGGGAAAGAAAGGGGAGAGAGAAAAAAAAGGGAACGAAGGGACAAAGAAGTTTGAAGACAAGAAATTAAATTAAAAAAAAAGAAGAAAGAAAAAAGAAGGAGACGAAGAGAGAGAGAGAGAGGAGAGTGAGAGAGAGGAGAGAGAGAGAGTTAAGAGTTAATCGATACTCCAGGCAAAAACAACGAGAGAGGGAGAGAGAGAGAGAGAGAGAGAGAGAGAGAGAGGAGAGAGAGAAGAGAGAGAGGAGAGACAGGAAGAGAGAACGAGAGAGAGGAGAGGAGAGAGAGAGAGAGAGGAGAGAGAGGAGAGAGGAGAGAGAGAAGGGAGAGAGAGAGAGAGAGCAGTAGCAGAGAGAGAGACGACGATGAGAAGAAAGAAAAAAAGAGAAGAGAGAGAGAGAGAGAGGTATCAACGAGGCAACACGACGAGAAAAAAAGAGAGAGAGAGAGAGAGAGAGAGACGAGGAGAGAGAGAGAGAGAGAGAGAGAGAGAGAGGAGAGAGAGAGAGAGAGGAGAGAGAAGAGAGAGAGGTTCATCGACACTGCAGGCAAAACACACGAACGACAAAAATAAAGAAAAAAGCTCCAAAGACGCATCCTCAGCACACAGTGCTGAAAGAGAAAACGGCATCTGCCCCAAAAATATATATATATGGCAAAAAAAAAAGAAAAGATAAATTCATTCATTTCATTCATTCTTTTGCCCATGATGGGCGTAGAGGAGAGATGAGAGACACTCTCGAAGCCAGGCACCGCCATCCGGCCCTGTCCTCTGCCTGTCGCATCAGCGTGGGGCCATCCATCCTGGTCCATTCTTTGATGTTGTCCATCCAGCATTTGGTGGAGAGGTGCCGTTTCGCCGCTTCCTGTTTTGCCGCTTGGCGGCGAAATGGGAATAAAGGGGACACTTTCTAATTGGTTTCGTTTCACCGCCGCGCTGAGTTAATACACCCGTTTCGTACAGGGAGAATGCAGACATCAGAAAGTACATCCGACGTCTCGTCGCCTTGGCATTCGTACGACAGGCAGACTGGATGAAGCTTGGATCCTGATCGCCAGCGAAGCACCAAAACCATGAAGGAGCAGAGCGCCTAGCAGACTACTTTATTCGCACATGGTTTGACGACATTGCTCCCATGTTTTCCAGGCATGTCTGGAACCGCACAGAAAACATGGTGCCGGGTGTTCGAGGACAAACAACGCTGTGGAGAGCTTCCATTCAGCACTCAACAAGAAAACCAGTGGTGCCCACCCAAATGTGTTCCGCCTCATCCAACTCTTGAGAGACGAACAAGAGAAGACTGAAGGACTACTTCGCTTGCGACAGGCTGGTCAGCCCCTGCCCCGGAAAAAAAGAGCCGTTATTGGAACTACGCGAAAACTTGCAGAACTTAAGTCTGAGTTTGACAACGGCACTCGGGATATTCTGAACTTTATTGATGCTTCTTCCATGGCAATCAATCTTGGTTGACATTGAGAAAGGGATGGGGTGAGTTTTTTAATCTGTGTTTATTTTCAAATAAAATTAATTGGTTTTCAAAAAAAAATTAATTTGTATCAAGTGATCTAGCTTTGAGATGTAGCTTTGAAGGGTTGGTTTACGTGCAGTGAGAAATTCCTTAAATCATGTCAAAGTTCGGACCCAATTGATTAAGCGGCGAAACAAGAAGCGGCAAATTGGGAAGCGGCGAAACGAAAAAACGGCAAAACGGGAAGCGGCGAAACGGGATGTCGTCCCCTTCGTCTGCCGCCTTCCAGCGGCCCTGGGGGAAACTTTTTTTGGGCAGTGAGTTGTGGCGTATGAACATGCCCGAACCACGACAGTTTCCTCTTCTTGACTTTTGCCAAGAGGGGTTCTTGGGGCCTGCAGTGATGTTATTTGGCTCCTCACAAGGTCGTCGTCTTCCGGTCTTGCCAAGAGATCCCCAGCAAGCGCCTGAAGCATTTAGTTTCAAAAGTCTGGGTTCTCTTGGTGGGCTCTGCTGTCATGGCCCAGCTTTCGCAGCCATACAGCAGGATGGACAGCACCAGGGGGCTTGTACACTTCATCTTTGTAGGAAAGCTATCTCCCTGCTCTTCCAGATCTTGTTTAGCTTTGCCATTGCCCGCTGTTGCGATCGCTAGTCTGGTTTTTAATTTTGTTGTAGAGCGACCGTCTTTGGTGAGAGTGGCGCCAAGGTATTTGAAAGGGGTCCACTTCTTTAAGCTGTTGCCCATTCATTAGATTTCAGCATGGGTGTTGGTTGTGCTGTTGACCAGGACTTTGCTTTTTTCTGTGCTCACTTCCATTCCATATGCACCGCCCTTTCTTCCAGTCTCTTTGTCAGGTCTTGTAGTTCGTTGCTGCCTCCCATAAGGTCGATGTATCTGCGAACCTCAGATTATTGATGGGTTCTTCCTCCGATGGAGACAGTGGAGTGGAAGTCAGGAGGGTTTCACGCATGATGTTTTCCAGGAAGAGATGAACAGTACGGGAGATAGCAGGCAGCCTTGACGGAAATCCAACTGTGGTCTTGAAGTAGTCCCCTATCTGGTTGTTGAGAAGGACTACGCTGCTGGCGGGGTTATAACAGCGCCTGGATGGTTTGGACGAGACCCTCCTCTATGCCAAACTTTCTGAGCACCTGCCACAGACCCTTGTGCCACACCCGTCAAACGCTTTCCTAAAGTCAAAAGAAGTTGTGGAACAGGGCTCTCTGATGTTGCAGATGTTTTTCCATCAGTATCCCGCAGGTGAAGATCTGTTCTACTGTGCTTCTGCCTGCCCCGAATCCAGCTTGTTCTTCCGCCAGGTGTTCTTCCGCCTCTTTCTTCAGTCGATTCAAGATGACTCTGAGCATGATTTTACTGTGTGGCTAATGAGACTTATTGTTCTGTAGTTTCTGGGATTGGCGGAGATTTCCCTTTTTGGGCAGGGGGATGATGATGATTGAGTCCATTCTGTGGGCCACTGTTTTGTCTCCCAGATCTTCTGACAAATCGATGTTACTAGAGTGACCAATTCCTTCCCTCCATGTTTGAGCAGCTCTGCTGGAATATTGTCTGCCCCAGGTGATTTCCCTCCCGGGAAGGCTGCCAAAGGCTTCTTCCACTTCTTCTCTCATCACGGTAGCGGTGAGGATTCCCTTGATGGTGTTGAGTCCCCCTCAACAGACTGTCGTCTGTCATCTTAAGAATAAGTCAGGTCAGACAAAGGGTCTGCTACTGGTTAAGCTGTAGCCCAGTACTACCTGTCACAGTAGGAGACTTGGGGAGGGGATTGGTGCCACCAAGGATTAACCTAAGCCCACCTAATGTAGAATGTAGGTTCCGGATCATAAAACAGATCTTGGATCCGCTGTTAATCCCGACACGCTCAACGAATCCGTGCCAAAAAACAGCGTGTTATCCAAGGGGGCCACATTCTGTATTACCTCCATCATGTTTGATCATGAGAGAGAGGTGGGGGAGAGAAAGAGAGAGAGAGAGAAAGAGAGAGAGAGAGATAGAGAGAAGAGAGAGAGAAGAGAGGGGGGCTTTCAGTTGGGTTTTTTTTTCTTTCATTTTGATTCATCTACTTCCTATTTATTTAATATTTATTGATTCATTTATTTCTTTATTTACCTATTTATTTTTTCATTCATTCGTTCATTTATTCATTTATTTATCCCTTAGTCTGACCATGGCATTTTCAATTAAATTACTCATTCATTAATTCTGTCTCTCTCTCTGTCTCAGTCTCTCTCTGTCTCTGTCTCCCTCTCTTATCCACCTGCCCGTCCTATTACCTCTGTCTAGACGGGTGGATACACGTACGGGCGTGCCAGTGTCATTGTGTCCGCGACCATATGCCGTGCTCCCCCCCCCCCCCCCGCCCCCCCCCCCCCCCGCCCCCCTCCGCTCTCTCTCCCCCCCTCACCCAACCCTCTCCCCCAAAATAGCCCCCCTCCCCTCTCTCTCTCTCTCTCCTCTCTCTCTCTCTCTCTCTCTCTCTCTCTCTCATCTCTCTCTCTCTCTCTCTCTCTCTGTGTCAATGCAGCGCAAATTAGTGTGCTATACGCTAACAATTTGCGATTTGTTTTATCTTAATGTTCATTACCTCGTGGATATACCCACTCTCGTTTCAAGGATCAACGCATCTGTAAACGATAAAGCTTCTCTCTTCTCTCTCTCCTCTCTCTCTCTCTCACTCTCATCACTCTCTCTCCTCTCTCTCTCTCTCTCTCTCTCTCTTCGCGCGCGCGCGCGGTGTGTGTGTGTGTGTGGTGTGTGGTGTGTGGTGTGTGTGTCTGTGTGTGTACGTGTGAGTGTGTGTGTGTGTGTGTGTGTGTGTGTGTGTGTGTGTGTGTGTGTGTGTGTGTAACTGGCTTGTCTATGTCTGTCTCTCTCTTATTTCTCTCTCTCTCTCTCTCTCTCTCTCTCTCTCTCTCTCTCTCTCTCTCTCTGTGTCAATGCTAGCGCAAATTAGTGTGCTATACGCTAACAATTTGCGATTTGTTTTGTTTTATCTTAAGTTCATTACCTCGTGGATATACCCACTCTCGTTTCAAGGATCAAACGCATCTGTAAACGATAAAGCTTTCTCTCTCTCTCTCTCTTCGCGCGCGCGCGCGTGTGTGTGTGTGTGCGTGTGTGTGTGTGTGTGTAGACTGGCTTGTCTATGTCTGTCTGTCTCTCTCTCTCTCTTTCTCTCTCTCTCTCATATCAAGTATCGATCTCCCTTATCTCTCCTAAGTCCAAGTCCCTCTTTTATCTAACCTTCCACGGTCTCTACCGCCGTTCCCAGCCCCGCGCTGCCACACATGTAGTAATTGCCATTGATTGCACACCCTGTGGTATGAGGGGGAGCGATAAGGCGATGGGCCGTGGTGTGTGCGGGGGGGGGGGGGGTGTAATGGGGGGGGGAGGGAGAAGGGAGGGGAATGGTACGCGCGCGCGCGGGCGTCACGTCTCTTAACTCTTATCCGCCCGACGCGAGTCCGAAAAAGCCAGGCCCGGTGGTGACACCGTTGACAACTTTATGGCAAGCCCGCGGGATCGGAATCTCCACAATGGTGTGAGACGTCAAAACTAGGAAGTTGATGTGGGGTCGGGGCGGGTGTTGGGTGGGGGGGGGTGTGGGGAGTGGGGTGGGACTAGAGGGCTCTCTCATAGCTGGTAGGCAGAGAGCGAAGGTCTGCATGAAGGTGGGACCCTCTCCTAGCACGCGCCTGCCTTGAGAAGATGTGGATCGGTGTTCGATCGATCGATCGGTCCATCGATGGTCTGTTTCCCACGTTTTCATTCAGGTCTCTGCTGTCATCCTCCACACTCATTGAAAGGCGATATGGCTGAAGAGGATTGTCAAACTAGAAGATTGGTGGGGAGGGGGGGTGGGGAGGGAGGTCGTGGGGTGGTGGGAGAGGAAAGAGAGGAAGTAGCGGGGTGGGGAGGGGGTGGTGGGAGGGGAGGGGACTGTCTGCAGTCAAT
>JAFLJL010015607.1:0-43041 GCA_018398815.1 Conus ventricosus
CATCCCCCCCCCCCCCACCCCCCTAGATTTTACGCTAACAGCTGACCGTAAAGCTAGCGACACACTTTGCTGGAAGGGCCTTGTGGTGCATGTCAGTGAGCCATGTGTTTCTCACCAAAACGCCCGTGCGCCACGCATTCTCCTCCAGCGGCATGGCTTGTGTTGGATGGCAATAGATTCAGTCCTACTTCAATGCTTGTTGGAAGCAAACTAATCATAAATGGTTGTTGCGTTTGATAGTTTCTGATTTAGTATACCTTACTCGTATCAGTCATCATAAAACAACAGCAATTGGTAATGAGGTATGTTTGGTGACATTTATTGAACATTACTTCCTACTGCTTTTATTACGCACTGTACGTCTACAACACTACTTTTTGTCATCACAAGGAAGTCGACTGATGATTAAAACAAGAAATAAAACAAAAACAAAACAAAGCAAAACAGCAACAACAAAAAAGCAGAAAAATGTTTAGTCTGTATTACAACTGTTTACATCTTCAATAATTTTTAGTACTACTATTTCCACCATTACAACTATAAACGTTTTCATTCAGCTTTTGATTGTTTTCAATGTGTTACATGCTGCTCTATCAATCATGTACTAAAGAAAGGAAAAATGAATTGAAAAGAGTATGTTTGGTGATATTTATTGAAAAGTAATTCCTTCTGTTTTTTATTATGCACTTTACGTGTACAAAACTACTTTTTATCGCCACAAAGAAACCAACGTACAATCAAAACAATAAATGAAACGAACAAAAATAAACACACACACGCACACACACACACACACACGCACACACACACACACACACACACACACACACACACACACACACACACACATGTTTACTAAGTATTACAACTGTTTGCAACATCAGCAATCATTTCTTTATTAACAATATTTGCACAACCAACTGCAACTACTACCATCACATTTTCCTTCTCCTTCTTCCTCTGCTACTACTACTACTAATTTAGTCAACGCTAAGCCAATTTTCTTCATCAGAGCCCATATCCAGAGAGTACTGAGCGCGGCGGCCTGTCCAGCGGCTGGACAGACTTTGCCGGCTGGACAAGAGGAAGCCAGTAGGGGATGCTGTTTAGATTTCCGTCAACAAACCCTTAGGACCCGTCACTTCCGTGTCAAACAACCGCATTCCAGTGCTGGAAAGGGGTAATGTGTTGCGGCCTTAAAGCTAATAGCAGAGCACTCTCCCTCGCCGATGTAGCCTAGCCTGCTCACTGTTTCCCACAGCCGCGCGCATGGCACGTGTTGTCCGTCACAGAGCCAGGTCCAGCTAGCGCGCGCCTTCAGCAAAATTCCCTCGCACTGGAAGATGCTGTTTCCCTTATCTGACGGCATGCGGGCTCTCTCTCTCTCTCTCTCTCTCTCTCTCTCTCTCTCTCTCTCTCTGTCTCTCTCTCTCTCTCTCTCTCTCTCTCTCTCTCTCTCTATTTGTCTGTCTGTCTGTCTCTCTCTCTCTGTTTGTCTGTCTGTCTGTCTCTCTCTCTCTCTCTCTCTCTCTCTCTCTCTCTCTCTCTCTCTCTGTTTGTCTGTCTCAGCCCTGATGTGGCCCTTTGCGGTCGGCTGGGCTATAAGCAACATTATCTTATCTGTCTGTCTGTCTGTCTGTCTGTCTGTCTCTCTCTCTCTCTCTCTCTCTCTCTCTCTCTCTCTCTCTCTCTCTCTCTCTCTCTCTCTCTCTGTCTGTCTGTCTGTCTGTGTTCTCTCTCTCTCTCTCTCTCTCTCTCTCTCTCTCTCTCTCTCTCTCTCTCTCTCTCTCTAACAGTGACCAGAGATAGTGCTGTTCTCATTGCTTTTAAGAAACACCTTAAGGGCGATGAAAGCACATGCACGCTAATTTATACGTCTATCTGTCAACTTCTTAAAAAAATCTGAATATTTTTTTTAAAACCATCGAACCGTGTAATCGAATCTGGAAGGCTATATTTAAGTGTCAAAAAACAAATAAAAATCATGTTGCATCAGAGCATCATGATATTACTGGAAATGACATGTTTTCCCCCGTCCGCTGATCGTTCGAGCTATAAAACGGACTAAAGTTAAAGCAAAAAAAGTAATGTTAACTTTAGTCAGTCTTACAGAACGAAGGACCACCCAGGAAACACCACGAGGAGGTGGGGATTGTTTCCCAAAAAATAATGGATTAAACAGCACACTCTGATACAAAAAAAAAGAAAACGACTATTACAACACTCATCAAGACCACAATCACGTTGGAACGCTATCATACAAATAAAAGAAGCTGCCATGGAGGGGTCAATGAAACAAAAATCTATACAGGTGTACACCACCTATGTGTACCAGAGATTCATGTGTGCTTCCACTGAGGAGTGCCATGGCTGATGTTTAGATTAACCGAGGGAGGTAGTCTGATGACCCCCGATGAGTTCGCCCAGTTGTGTGGCGATCTAAGGAGACCAGAGATTCTTGTGTGCTTCCACTGAGGAGTGCCATGGCTGATGTTTAGATTAACCAAGGGAGGTAGTCTGATGACCCCGATGAGTTCGCCCAGTGGTGTGGCGATCTAAGGAGGAATCCCTTTGTAGGCACTGACCGGCGACGGGCCGGAAATGCCAAAGAGGGAATACTCTCGAGTAGACAGGGGAAGAGACCGGGGAAAGTTTGTGGGGGTGCCAGCCCCATTATGTAAGAGGAAGACCAGTAGTTGTGGGATGGGCTTACTTTTAGGTTGTTCGTCATCCTGTAATTTTAAGGAAATAGTTTGATTACTATTTTTTATTTCAAACTTGTGAAAACCTAGGATCACGCAATGTTTGAGAAGATGTTGTATGCTTAGGTTAGAGGGACATGTAGGTGATATGAAGTTTGTAGTTAATGTTGCAGTTAAACATGTAAGACCCTTATAAATATTCATGAGGCGTAGGGATCTGACAGATGGCGTCCCTAGGTGACGCTAGGGGAAGCGTGGGTGCTCTGGAAGGTACGGAGTTATTCAGTCAGGCCCCAAATCTCAAACGGAGAGGGACGACACCTTAGTCTGTGAAGTGTGGTGATGGTGTTCTGATGGCACCAGAAATGTAAGTTGATGCATTTTTTCCATTTCTGTATTCTGGCCGTGCATCTAAGTACTATGTACTTTGTGTTTTGCTATGTGCGCATTGTTATCATGAAATGAGATCTGATTGTTCCATGCTTTGTATTCTTGACCCTTTGGGTTTTTATAGGTTCTATTGAGCACTAAGATTTTGAAATTGTTTTAGAAGTCGAGTTCACAATTGAAGGAAAGACCTACTTAATTGCAGGATAAAATTCAGTTAAGGATTCAGTTCTGTGACAATAAAAATAAAAAATAAATGAGATAAAATACAGAAGTTATGGAGTCCTTATCAGTATTATGTTTATTGTAAATTGTTAAGTAATAAGTGAATAAGCAAATAATGTAGTGATGTAGTAGACAGACTATTAGTGGTGTTTGTAGAATTTTATAATTGAGCAGTTGAGACAGGAGTCGTTAAATGATGGCCGGTGAAACCATATTGTGATGTGTTATTGACTTATGGGCTATGGTAAAAGATGCTTTCCCTTGCTTTTTGACCGGAGCGATAAGCCATCTCTCTCTCTCTCTTCTCTCTCTCTCTCTCTCTCTCTCTCTCTCTCTCTCTCTCTCTCTCTCTCTCTACTAAGTATATTTCTTTTCTGAAGAACATGTTACCATACCGGCTATAGGTATCTGTCTGCCTTATATACATGACGAAGGTTACAGGCTTGTTGCCTATATGGGCTGTTTGCCTTTAATGTCGATGGAAACTAGCATATTTCTTTGTTGCTGTTTCATGTTTTTCATTTCATGAGTCGAAGTGTTGTGTTGCGCTTGATTATGTTCACAGTCGATTCCTTTGACTGGTTGTAATTTGGGGATGCAGTCTGTTATCCATGTTGCTTAATTATAGAAGCGGAGGATGAGCAGTTATGATGGAACACATGGAATGAGGTGGAATAATTGTGTTAGGGATATGAATCCCACATAATTGGCAGTTGCTGTTCTGACTTAGGGCAGCACAGGGTTGAACCGTGTCTTTGAGGGTAGGTTCACCCTGGTTTCAGAGTGGTCGTTGTGTCACTCGGTTAGTTCTTGTTTGGATAGGTTATCATTGTTGATAACCTCTGTGCAAATCCAATGCAAGAGACTAAAAGAGCTATAGTGGTTGGACCTATGATTCCGAATACCATAGTGTAGCGCATTCCTGATTATGTGTCTCCTGAATGATATGCTCTGGCTTGCCGTAGAATGAGGGATACTTCATCCCTGAGACTGACCTAGCTTCGTATTTTGCTAAATGATGTTTTTCTGTCACGTGGAAGGACATATGAAATGATTTGGATGTATGTGAGCTATGCAATGGTGTAAGATGCATTTGTAGTTTACGTTCGTTTGCATTTTCATTGACAGGCCACGGTTGCTAGAGCCCTTTTCCTTTTTTCTTCTCCCTTTATTTTTCCTTTTATTTTCCCTTTACTTTAACTTTTTCCCTATTCCTTTTTGTTGGGCATTGTCACCAGCCCCTTTTATGTGCAAAAAGCCGTAGACCAAATTAAAAGAAAGAAATCTTCACGGGGCCCTGACTCATTGTCTTTATTGGATGAACCTAGTCCAACTTTCTCCCGAACCCGATCTCCCCTTGTGCGTTTCTTCACAGTAGGAACAAGGGGAGGTTTACACTTTTGGCGCCCAATAAGGGACTAGTTGGATTAGTAATAGTAACAAGGGCTCTAGCAACGTCAACAGAAGGGCGAGCGATGTCGTCCGAGGAAGAAGCCAGGCACCTTGCTGAGGCTGAAGACTCGGCACCAGCTGCAGTGAGAGAGGGGAGGAAGACGTGGCGGCCTTACAGGACAAGCTGAGGCGACTGGAAGAGACGGCCATTCACCTTCAAACCCCGGCGGACCAAAGGGCCATGCTTTAAGTGTGGTCTTGAGGGTCACTTTTACAGGGACTGCCAGAACCTAGCCAACCCTCAACTGGTAGCCCCGAGAGACCAGGAGAGACGGCGCCGGAACAACGAATGGCGTCGGCGGAAGGGACTTCCAGAGGCCCCTTTAAACTAGAGTAGACTCCATGAGTTTGGCTCTGGAACACGCTGACGCCCTGGAGACTTTGATAGATCAGAGTCTTGGCTCTCAGAGAGCTGATTCGGTTAAGGCCCTTAAACAGATCATAGGGGTCTTACGTTCAATGTTGGCCCGCGATAGGAACTCCTAGGTTGGGGAAGTACGGCGTTATGTATACCAGACAGTCATGGTATATGAAAAAGATTTGTTTTCTTCTTATCACTTTAGTGACTTTGTGCAGGATGATTTGATTTCGTTTTTGAGGTGCTGCATTTGTATTGTGTGAATTTTTATTCCCATTTGAATTATTATTCCCATTGGCACAACCCATATTGAGTTGTCGATGTTTCCTATATTTTGTGAGTTTTTAAGGAAACATCTAGCCTTGGAGGGGTATGTGTACACCACCTATGGTTGTACCAGAGATTCATGTGTGCTTCCACTGAGGAGTGCCATGGCTGATGTTTAGATTAACGAGGGAGGTAGTCTGATGACCCCCGATGAGTTCGCCCAGTTGTGTGGCGATCTAAGGAGACCAGAGATTCTTGTGTGCTTCCACTGAGGAGTGCCATGGTTGATGTTTAGATTAACCAAGGGAGGTAGTCTGATGACCCCGATGAGTTCGCCCAGTGGTGTGGCGATCTAAGGAGGAATCCCTTTGTAGGCACTGACCGGCGACGGGCCGGAAATGCCAAAGAGGGAATACTCTCGAGTAGACCGGGGAAGAGACCGGGGAAAGTTTGTGGGGGTGCCAGCCCCATTATGTAAGAGGAAGACCAGTAGTTGTGGGATGGGCTTACTTTTAGGTTGTTCGTCATCCTGTAATTTTAAGGAAATAGTTCTGATTACTATTTTTTATTTCAAACTTGTGAGACCTAGGATCACGCAATGTTTGAGAAGATGTTGTATGCTTAGGTTAGAGGGACATGTAGGTGATATGAAGTTTGTAGTTAATAGTTGCAGTTAAACATGTAAGACCCTTATAAATATTCATGAGGCGTAGGGATCCGACAGATGGCGTCCCTAGGTGACGCTAGGGGAAGCGTGGGTGCTCTGGAAGGTACGGAGTTATTCAGTCAGGCCCCAAATCTCAAACGGAGAGGACGACACCTTAGTCTGTGAAGTGTGGTGATGGTGTTCTGATGGCACCAGAAATGTAAGTTGATGCATTTTTTCCATTTCTGTATTCTGGCCGTGCATCTAAGTACTATGTACTTTGTGTTTTGCTATGTGCGCATTGTTATCATGAAATGAGATCTGATTGTTCCATGCTTTGTATTCTTGACCCTTTGGGTTTTCTATAGGTTCTATTGAGCACTAAGATTTTGAAATTGTTTTAGAAGTCGAGTTCACAATTGAAGGAAAGACCTACTTAATTGCAGGATAAAATTCAGTTAAGGATTCAGTTCTGTGACAATAAAAATATAAATAAATGAGATAAAATACAGAAGTTATGGAGTCCTTATCAGTATTATGTTTATTGTAAATTGTTAAGTAATAAGTGAATAAGCAAATAATGTAGTGATGTAGTAGACAGACTATTAGTGGTGTTTGTAGAATTTTATAATTGAGCAGTTGAGACAGGATGTCGTTAAATGATGGCCGGTGAAACCATATTGTGATGTGTTATTGACTTATGGGCTATGGTAAAAGATGCTTTGCCTTGCTTTTTGACCGGAGCGATAAGCCATCTCTCTCTCTCTCTCTCTCTTCTCTCTCTCTCTCTCTCTCTCTCTCTCTCTCTCTCTCTCTCTCTCTTCTCTCTCTCTATAAGTATATTTCTTTTCTGAAGAACATGTTACCATACCGGCTATAGGTATCTGTCTGCCTTATATACATGACGAAGGTTACAGCACAGCTTTACATTTCCATCCTTATTGAGACACTTAGTGAAAGGGCAAACAAACAAGGCTTTACACATTTGTAATCCAGTATTTTTGTTGCTGTAGTCTGAGCAGAGGCATGTATCAAACTTGTGTACTACTTAACTATGGAAAATTAACTTCCCAGAAAGTGATGACGTCATTTTTGCACAATATTATGTTTGTTGTCATTTTTCTAATATTGCCTGACCACTTGCGTACAAGCTTTCATGCGGCATCTATGTTATCTACAAGAAAATAAACCCAGTCGAGTTTGGTATTAAAAGAATTGTTGGGAATTCGCCAATTCAGTCATCTCAATAGTGCAGATGTATTACATTTTTCATGACAATAACTAATTATCAAACCTACAGCCCCATTTGTAATGGCCGCTCAACCTTGCCGAACGCATTGCTGCCAGACCAGCTATGCACAGATGACATTCAGTTGGCCGAATCCAGTGCGGTTAGCTGGCTGGTGGGGAGCGGCCTGCAGAAAACACCCCTTTCCCTCACCTGCATTCACAGCTTGGTCTCTGCAGCTGTAAACTCCCCTGTGACTCAAAACTAAGTAACTTGCTCTGAACAGCCGTGACAGGCTTGTTGCCTATATGGGCTGTTTGCCTTTAATGTCGATGGAAACTAGCATATTTCTTTGTTGCTGTTTCATGTTTTTCATTTCATGAGTCGAAGTGTTGTGTTGCGCTTGATTATGTTCACAGTCGATTCCTTTGACTGGTTGTAATTTGGGGATGCAGTCTGTTATCCCATGTTGCTTAATTATAGAAGCGGAGGATGAGCAGTTATGATGGAACACATGGAATGAGGTGGAATAATTGTGTTAGGGATATGAATCCCACATAATTGGCAGTTGCTGTTCTGACTTAGGGCAGCACAGGGTTGAACCGTGTCTTTGAGGGTAGGTTCACCCTGGTTTCAGAGTGGTCGTTGTGTCACTCGGTTAGTTCTTGTTTGGATAGGTTATCATTGTTGATAACCTCTGTGCAAATCCAATGCAAGAGACTAAAAGAGCTATAGTGGTTGGACCTATGATTCCGAATACCATAGTATAGCGCATTCCTGATTATGTGTCTCCTGAATGATATGCTCTGGCTTGCCGTAGAATGAGGGATACTTCATCCCTGAGACTGACCTAGCTTCGTAATTTTGCTAAATGATGTT
Source organism: Conus ventricosus (assembly GCA_018398815.1). Classification (NCBI taxonomy): domain Eukaryota; kingdom Metazoa; phylum Mollusca; class Gastropoda; order Neogastropoda; family Conidae; genus Conus; species Conus ventricosus. The sequence goes on from JAFLJL010015607.1 coordinate 8,145, forward strand.
TTTCTGTCACGTGGAAGGACTTATGAAATGATTCGGATGTATGTGAGCTATGCAATGGTGCAAGATGCATTTGTAGTTTACGTTCGTTTGCATTTTCATTGACAGGCCACGGTTGCTAGAGCCCTTTTCCTTTTTTCTTCTCCCCTTTATTTTTCCTTTTATTTTCCCTTTACTTTAACTTTTTTCCCTATTCCCTTTTTGTTGGGCATTGTCACCAGCCCCTTTTATGTGCAAAAAGCCGTAGACCAAATTAAAAGAAAGAAAATCTTCATTGGGCCTGACTCATTTGTCTTTATTGGATGAACCTAGTCCAACTTTCTCCCGAACCCGATCTCCCCTTGTGCGTTTCTTTACAGTAGGAACAAGGGGAGGTTTACACAGGCGTAGGAAAAGTTGTGACACCGTCAGAAGCGAGAACTCGTTTAATATAAAAAAAGGGAAAGAGAATTGCGGGTTTGAGCGTACGTAAATATACATTTTCCGTCCGTTTGAACCCTATGTTTTTTCCACTCCCACTCTCTTGCGTTTGAAGAACCTTTTGGTAGGTTTCTTTGGTGAAGGCATTGTGTTTTTTACTCAACCCTTTACAGCTGAGTTTGGTTTGGTCTTTCCCAGAACAGAAATAGGTTTTAGAACAGAGCCCCACAAAGAAATCTCCCGTGTATTCGACTTTGAACAAGCCGGGTGTCCGTTTGTCATATTTGGCACGGGCCAGGCAATCGACGCACTGTTTGGCATCCCACGCGCGCTCGGTGTTGTATCCAGTTTGAAAGAGTGAAGCGTGTCGTTGACAAGCTTGACTCGGAAACCACCGATTGTACTCAACGAAAAACTGCTGTCGCACGGAGGGTCGTACGACTTGATCCAACCTTCGACGACTGAGTGCCATGTACAACGAATCCGTATCCATCTCCAAAAGTTGAAAATCTGATCTGTCGACAAATTTGTCCAAACAATCGTAATAAAACTGCAACATGCGCAACTTGGCATATTGGTAGACGAAATAACCAATCTGGATCGGGAGTGCCCAGTTGATCTTTTTTATACTCATTTCCACTTCTACAACACCGTCACCTAGCTCGGTCAGTTTTTGAAACCGACCTTCATTGACGAGTTTGGGGGCTTGATCCGCGGTGACATAATGAATGTCTCGGTGTTTGGCGATGTTAGTCAGAGTTTTCCCATAAGCACTGTTGCCTAACAATTTGAAGGTTTCAGCCAAAATAGTCTGCGACGAATCCTTATCACCCTGTCTGTGCGCCTCAGACACCCGTTCACCAAATTCCTTGAAACACGGGTTGGGTGTGTACTCAATGACTAATGTGATGTTGGTCACAACAAGACCATGTTCCAAGTACCACTTGAGTAAAGGGGTACACAACAACAGTTTTTTGGCAAAGTAGCTCCCGACCAAAGTACGACGCGGTTGACTGAGTAGGTTGTGTTTTTCCGCATAGTCGCGCATGTACTGTCCTATGTGTTCTCTACCAACAAAGGCGTTTTTGAAGATGGGTTGCAGTTCAGAAAAGTGTTCTTTTAGATGATCTGGTACAGAAATATCACATTCAACAAGACCAAACAGTCGATCGTCTTTAACAGCCTCCAAGATGGCTTTTTGCGTAATGGGTGATACGCCTTGAACGGTTGTAGTTGTAGGAAAACGAGTTTGTACAAAGCGTGTAATCAGTGGGTTCTGTTGTTTTTGTTTTTGCCATTCACACTCCCACATTTCTACCACAGTCACTCGCACATCCTCACGGAGATACTTGGTAATGTTTTGTGTGTTTTCTCTGAGTTCTGTCAAAGGTTTCTCGTTGAAGGGGTGGGTCCGTTTGCCTCGAGTGAGCTCACAGTCATGACCGTGAAACAGACAGCCGTGAAACTGGTAGACAGTGTGGTTTTGCGCATCCCAACCATCGACTCGGATACGTCTGTGTCCTAAACTGTGTTCTTTGTTGTTGTACTTGTGTTGGATATGAATGTTGTTTGTGTGCATGAGCCACTCTAACCATTCTCGCGCTTGACGACCATACACGTCACTTTTTTCCGCCCGAAAGCCTGTCTCGCATCTTCTGATCGTGGGCTGTTCTGTGGGCATGGCTTGCATGATAGCCCAGAGGTACAGCGCGTTGGCGTCATATCCTTGCACCAACTGGACGGGTTTGTCTGCCCTGTCACGAATAAAGGTCTTGTCTTGTTCATGGTATCTGTGGAAAATGATGGAAGGCCCTCCGACAATGTTGTTACGCAGCAGCGTGTGTATGTCTTTTTGCTGTTCGCTGAAGAGAGAAAAGTACACGTCAGGGGATAGTGTCTGAAACAAATATTTCAAAGTAATACCTGGAACAGAGACCCCGTCTTTGAGAAGATCGATACTTAAGCGTGAATACAGATCAATCTGAGCTTGGAGAGCCTGCAGAAAGGGTACCACATCTTTGTTGTTGTACCACACAAGAAAATCTTGTAAAGTGGTCATCTTGTTTTGTTCCCACACCTTTTGACAGAACGCGTATTGTTCGTCCGTGATGTTTTCGTTTTGAGTCGGCTGAAGAAAGCAGAATGTGGCGGGAGACACGTGTCGTTCAGTATGTCCAAACTTGTCATGTACTCGTAACAAAAGTACCCTTTAGGTTCCTGTACTCCAAACGCATCGAGATATTTAGAATAGCTGAATCCAGGAGCCAAAAAATTGGCAATGTCTAAAAACTTGAGCTTGTGAGTGGCAATGCACATGTATTGATTGTTGCGTTTTATAACGTACTTAAACGCTCTAGAATTGGGGAGGTCCTGTTTTTTGGAACCAAACTCATCCTCATCATCAACATCACTGTCCGCCAGATCAAACCCATCGGGACTTAGATGATCGTCTTCAGACAGGTTTATAAACATCCGAATCAAGTAAGGTTTGATGATGTTGAGGTCATAGTTGGAAGAATTGAACCCTACCACAGGGAGTTCATGCAGATAGTCATCTAATTTGTCTTTAAGCGCTTTTGCGGGAATGTGACGCGTGTTCGTAGAGTCGTCATGGTCCTGCGTAGGTTTAATGAGAGCATCTAATGTATCGAACACATCTTCAAAATGCGTATGAAGGAGACAATAAGAGGCGTCTGAAACGTGTTTTAGATAGTCTATCATACGATTGACCAGTTGTTGTGGGTCACCGTCACTGACGAAACAGACAGCGTCTTCAAATCCAGGTACATTAGAAGCGACAGACACGGAAAGCGGAACGTGTCTGGCCGTGTATGATGTGCTAGAGTGTGCTTGTTTCGTTTGTGGTAGATCATTCGTCTCAAAAAACGCCTCAAAGTCAAAAGTAGCCCTATAAGGAAACACAAAATCAGGGTCGACGGAAATACCGTACCCGCAGAGTTCCTGTAACACTGATTCAGGAGGTGTGTATACTCCCCCTTTGTACGTGTGTTTGGAATGACCGCCTTGACACGTGCTTTCGTGTTTCTTTAGTGTCCATTCTGTAGGCCAGAGTTTTTGGCATTTGGAGCAAGCCAGAGCGTGTCCTAACTTGTCAATATTAATGATATGCATAAAATGTTGTTTGTACTGTAACACTCTGATTGTGTCCGCGTGTTTGTAGTCACTGCGGCGAACCGGGACCAGAAAAGGCGGTGACTGCGTTTCGTCATATTGAAACACATCGACATTGACCCGCAAGGCGTTTTCAACCGACTCTAGCTCTGACAGGGTGACACCGGGAAAATGTACGGGGGGTAAACGACCGCCCACTGGTGAAAGAGAGCTTTTGTTGACTTTTGGAGAGAGTGTAAGGATGCACCTCGGTGAAGAGCGAGACAACGAAACAAACAAAGCCCGTCTCTGTAAACGAAACCGTGGTTTTCGTCTTTTTGAACAGTGTGTAGAAAAGGGTTATTGGCGATGAAAGCGGGCAAACTATCGCAACCACAGCCGATAGGAAAATCGGGTAGATGATACACGTAAAACGACGTAGACGCGATCGCTTGGACAGAGTAGCGAGAATTGGGGCGTTCTTTTTGAACGTGTTCCAAAATGTCATGATCATTTAACTCTGAAAGAAAGGTCAAAAAATCCTGTTTTGAGTTGATGAGTCTGGGTTTCTCCAGGGCGAGAGAACAGTATTTTACCAATCCTGACTCACTTGCTCAACCACCGTGTTTTTGGGCGAAAGTGGCCTTAAAGCCGCCTTTTCCTGTGGCGGAAGAGAGGAGAGAGAGAATCACCGGCAGACAGACAGAGAAGAGAGAGACAGAGAGAGAGACAGACAGACAGACAGAGAGGCGGGCAGACACACACACACACACACACACACACACACACACACACACACGCAAGCGCATATTACTGTTCTCTAACAAGTAAGACGTCAATAACCAAAAAATAACGATTATCTACAAACAAACATACTGTGCAGGGTTATCCGTTTTTAATACTAATTTACTAAAGTTTTCAGAGAGTAGCGTAGATTTAAATTTAGCCAGGACGGGAACACATTCCCATAGAGTAACGCAGGGAAAAGCAGTTGTGGCTGAACGCGCCATATACACGGGGGGTTTGCACCAGGCTATCCGTTACTTCGCGGTATGTTAATTGCAGCGTCGGGGAGAGGAGAGAGAAAACCTAAGGTTAAGTTGCCCTCAGAACAGCAGCAGACAGACAGAGAAGAGAGACAGAGAGACAGACAGACAGGCAGAAAGACACCACACACACACACACACACACACACATACACCACACACACACACAACACACTAACACGAACACTAACACACACAGACACTTTTTTCTCTTTTCCTCACACACACACACACACCAACGCAAACTAACACGGACACCTGCACACAAGGCTAAAAAATCAATAATGCCGCACCTCCCCCACCCCCTCTTCCCCCTCCTCTTCACCCCGCATTACATCAGCTTCTAAAACGTTCCACGCTTGGGGGCGCTGTTCTAACTAGCCAATCAGCGGGCTAAGCGTAGCCTTCTGGCCGCTCGCGCTACACATTCTTCCACGGGACTGCTGTGCAATCACGGCGTGGTTACTGTGCTGTGTTTTTTACATTTGACAGGCGGGCTGAGCGGAGAGAAACTTGTGTGTGTGTTAAAACAGGGGCGAGTCAGGAAGTGATATTTCACTGTTTTCTGCCAGTGCGGGAAGTGACACTAATATTACTCAAGAAATGGATGAAGTGTTGTTATCTTCGCAAGGAAAACTTTCCGATCAACAGACTAATCTTGTGGAAAAAACATTGTTTTCTTTGAGGCCATGGCAAAGTTTTTGACAAAGAAATTGAGCGGCGAGCCTTGTTCTCCTCCCTCAAGCCCAAAAGGAAGCATTTCGTTTTTGTTTCCTCAACAAAAAACGGAACTCTCAGTTAAAGATCTTGACAAATATTTGAAAACACAGCTTTGTGAGCTGCCTTCCGATCCATTTGATGAAACCAAACCTTTAAAACTGTTCAAGAAATGACCCCCATCTTACACCGGGCTTGTTACTCAGTGAAAGATGACAAAGGAAAATCTCTTTTCAGGCTCTTTTTTAGGCATTGGCTTCAGAAAGCAAAGACAATTTTGAAACAGTCAAAACAAAAAACTGGGAGTCTTATCTGAAAGAAGATTTGCTGGTTGATTTAACTGTGCAAGAGACTAATTGAAGTGTCATTTTGTTTTATTCTTATCCAAAATTTCACAAACTCGCGATTTCTTCAATGATTTATACAACAAACGAAAAATCATTCTGAAATACATACAATCCAACCCCAACTTTAAAGCATTCTGGCTTTGATACACATGACGTGTTAAAACCCTGCAGGGCCCAGGAGAATTTGACCCCACTTCCACAGCCAGTTTTACTACCGCTGGCCTGGCATTTTGCCAGCATTGATCTGGCTAGAAAGCACCCAAGCAATACTGGGTCAATCAGGCGAGCTCGCCTGTTTGACCTAGAAAGCGCACGAGCCACGCTGTATTATGACAAGACTCTAAATATAGTACTGTTCGGCTGTTTGATTTTTTAAAAAAAACGCAGTGTGCCCTTTTGCAACTGGATAACGATTTTGAATGTTCTGGCAAACAAACTAGATAGGGTTAGGCAAGACCTTAGTACATCTACCAGTATGGAGAGGATAGTGTGTGGCCAGCACTATCTTAAATTTAAATGCTCCAAATATAAAAGACGGATGTACTTATACTGGCGATTAGAGCCGCCATAAAAGCTCGGCTACAGCAGTAAATTCCCTGTAACTCTGCCATAGCCAGTTGCAAGCCTGGTTGAGAAAAGGGAGCACAGCAAACTTGGCCAAGTCTTACAAGCACTGTCCTGTCTATTGTGTGTTTGTTTGTTTGTGTTTGTTGTTTGTTTGTGTGTGTGTTTTGTCCTCCCCCACGCACGCCCCCCCCCCCACCCCCCCCCACGCACCACCCCCCCCCCCCACCCCACCCACGCACGCACGCCCACCCACCCCCCCCCCACGCAGGGCACACTCAAGTCATCCACAAGTTTTAAAACTGAAGTTACCCCAAGTCACTTCTAAGTCATCCTCAAGTTCTTACTTAAGCCCATTCTCAGTGCCCTTAAGTCATCCCCAAGTTACTTCAAGTTCTTAATAAGTTCTTGATTAATTTTCTTGATTAAGTCACCTCAAGATCATAACTAAGTCATCCTTTAATTACAACCAAGTTCTTATTAAGTTATCTTATAATTATAAAAAAAATACAATTTTTTTTTATCTTAATAGCAGATGCTAATATAGTAAAACACACGCCTCAAAAACGCGTCATCGTTGAGGATGTCTTGCTCGGCGTTCTCTGCATAGTTTTTAATGAATTTTTTTCATCCGAAGCAACCGCATTGATTACAATTCTGGTCTATGGAAATGCCTTTTATAGACTCATGTCTTTGTTTATTGACTTTTCATTTTTATAATACGCCATGATCTATGTTTTTTAAAAAATTTTAAAAATTTAAAGTTTTAAAATATTATTACATTTCAAATGGATCAAAATGATGCTTTGTTATTGGCGGTTTTGGCGTGCAGTTGTCTCTTTTTGTATTTAATGGGTTTAGATTTTTTTGATTTCTTTTGTTTCTGTTGCAATTGTGTATATATTTTATAGCCGCAATAACTGCCCCAACAGCAGCAATGGCGCCAAAATGGAACAGTTTTAAGTTCAATATTCCATGAAGACTTTGGGGCCTTGTATCACATGGAGTTTTTTTTAGCTGGCATTGAATCAACTTGTTCTGGCGTTGGCGGTGTTATGTTTTCATGATGCTGTAACATTAATTTTTTTTGTCTGTTCCACTCTGTAATTTTTTTCCTGCTTCAACAGCCCAGGATTTTTAATGGTCTCCACCTGATTCAGCGTTTTTTTGATGATTTTCTGGCTTGGTTACTTTCTCCACCTGATTCAGTGTTTTCTGGTTCTGATGATTTTCCAGCTCGTTCATTTTGAAGGGAAACAAAATCTATATGATTAAAAGTTATTAATCCCTGATCGCTGGCGATAACAATGTTCCAAATCTGAGTTTGATCACACCCTAGAGACTCTAATGACTTTGTTAAAACTGGATCTTGCGTTAAATCATACGTAAGATCTTGTTCAGAATCAATGGGAGCAAATTACTGACTAGTTTAGTGTACAAAACTAAGAACCCTTTGCCCACACTTTTCACCATTCTAGACCCCAGCTGCGCTTCATATGTTATGATACTTTTTAAAAAGTCTTGTGGCGACATCTGTTGAAACTGTTCAATGCTGAATTCAGTTCCGAGGAACTGTTTTGTTTTCCCCACATGCTGCCAAAGAATACAGCCTTTCCTTTTTGGGCATAATAAACTTGGTCATCAACTTGGTCCCTTCTAAGTTTTGGGAAGGTTTAGGCCCCTTGTAGCTGTAGTAGATCATCACTGTTTATGTTTTTTAATAATTATAATTATTTTATTTTATAAATGAGCACCGAAAAAAACTGTTACCCAAACCCTTTTATACCATTCTGCTTTTTTTGGAGGCCTAAGTGTAGGATACTCAAAGCTTGGTAAAGCTTGTTAAGAATTAAACCAGCAGATCTTGGCAAACTAGACTTGAGGATTCAGCAAAGCTGATTGCTATCATTGCAGCTTCGGTTGCCCGAAAGATTTTCTAGTCAAGCAAAGGGAAAAATTCCCGACAATATAAATGTAAAAAAAAATTTCATTTATAAAAAATGGCTTCACTCGCAATAATGATAGGCGGCGCTGTGGTGAATGCGCTTGCTTTTAGCGGCAGTAATTTTGCATTTAGTAAAACTGGGGAATGACAGCGAGAGAAAAAAAACATAACAAAGCTATGGAGCAACTAGCAGCTGCACAAGACGCCTTGAAAGGCAGAGACTTGAGCAGTTAGATTTTAAATTTAAAGACACACTGAAAAGACAGGGCAGCAGTTACACATTTAAAAATGTTGATTTAAGCAATAAAACAATATTATTGTAACAGGCAAACCATCGAGACATTGCCCCCCAAAATTCAGTGACTTTTATCAAAACCCTCAGAAAAACAAAGATGCAAGAAATCGCGTTTATTGTTGTTGGTATGGGTGTTGTGTATTTTGTTGCGCATAATATCAGCTGAATAAAAAATGAACAAAATCTATTATTCACCAAAAGGATTTTTGGAAGGCATCACAGCAATTAAAAAGCTAAGCCAAGCAGGGGGGTTAGTGAACAAAAAGCAAAAGAATGGTTATCTAAACAAGCGATTTGGCAAATTTATTTACTGCGCCCAGACGAATACAGAGACCACACCCTTTTTGAATACAAATCCAAACGACACCCATCAAATGGATCTTTTTATATTTACCCTCTGATAGGATTAACGAAAAAGATTTAAATACGCACTCACAGTCATTTACATGGCTTCAAGATACAAAGATGCGGAGCCAATTAAAAACAAAAGAGTGCTTCTGCTGTTGCTGTCGCAATACAACTGATATACCAACGAGGTCCACTAAATTACCCTCGCATGATTCAAGTCGATGATGGAAAAGAATTTAAAGGTCAAGTGAATCAATTATTGTTTAAAACACAGAGTTACTATTAGAAGAGGCATTCCGTGAGTTCACGATCACAGGCTTTAGTCGAAAAATTTAACAAACAGTTAGCTGAAAGGACTTTTCTCCTACCAGTATACAGAGAGCTGATTGCAATTCTCGCCAACACAGAATGGGTTAGAAAACTGCCTCAGTTTGCGCGCAATGAATAATGAAGAATTTAAAGGGTTAAAACCAGTACAAGCAATTCCCAAAAAAAAAACAAAAAATGTTGCTGAAGACTCCCGTTTATCCAGCAAACCCATTACCGTTTGGTTTGAAAGTAAGGTACCTTTTTTGCCGGGAGAAAACAGAAGGGGACACTCGCATCAGGGCAACCGTCCAGTTTGGAGTGTTGATCATATGAAATAAAAAGAATTGTAAAATGATCCGCCCGTGTATTATTTACGAGAAACTGACACAACAAAAAAACCAGCTCCTCAAAGATCTTTTGTGAAGGAAGAACTGCGATAATCCCACCGACACAGTTCCGCTTTAATTAATTTACGGTTCTCCAGGGGCCCAATTGATATGAAAACTCTGGTTAACCCAAAAAACCCGTTTTGTGTTTGTTCTATCTAATGACTTCTTTGTTACAACTGTTGTGTTGATCTCATGTAGATTAGATCGCAGTTTTAAAGTTGTCATGGTGAAAAGTCTTATTGCCAAACAATGCTTTTTTTGTAGTTTTCATGTGATTTTGTTTGACTGCACAAACGCTGCGAGATATTCCCTTTGCTTTCTTAATGATTTTCTCCTGGCTCGAAATACTGTACATTTTTGACCTTTAAAACCACATACTCCTTGATCACCTTTCCAGATAATTCATCCTTCATCTTCCTAAAACCTTCTTGTTAGTAATTGAATGTAAAGGGGAGTCTTTAGGATAATCGGATGTATCATACCATCCTGCATGCCCTTTTAGCTACTTCTAATTCTATGTCTTTATAGATGTCTTCAGTAGGGATATCTATAACAAAACTATCTGTATCTGTGTAAAGTACTCTGGACTCAGGATACGAGGGCTTAAAGTAGTCATAAAGAAACTCTAACATCAAAAGCTTTGATAATTCTAAAACAGTAAACCAAATAAATACAGGTTTGTCTAATTTGACTTTCTTTTTTTCATTCATTATGCCAAAAAGCTGATCATGAAATCTTCTAAAGTCCTGATAATTAGGTTTTGAAGTCAGCTTAATTGCTTCGTTCTCTTTGGTGACCAATCTGACATCTTTGCGCTTGTGCGATTTTCCATAGTCTTTCCGAAACAGCTGTTGTTCATCAGCTTGAAAAGTCTTTTTCTGAAGCATCTGTGGATTTAGTTCTAGATCAGTGTTCTTCATGATGTATGGTTTCATGAACTGTTCTTGATCAAAAGCAATTATGCGATGAACTGCTGTCAACTTCAAACCATGTCTTAAATAAATTGTAGAAGTCTGTAATGACAGACATAATTTTTTTTGCCCCGAAGATTAGGCACAAGTTTAGGCGGTTCTCTTGGATCCATCTTTAGACTTTCTGCTGCTAATGGATAGTCATTATGCAGGTCATGTAGTTCCTGAGGATATTCTAAGTCAACTTCTAGAATGAAACCACGCTGTTGATCAGGCGTTAAACTGCCCAACCACTTTAATGCCTTTTGAATATTATTCGTACCTGTGTACATTTTAAAGTTACGTAATGGAAGTGATTGCGCCATTGCCCATCCATACAGATTGTTTGCGTCTAAATACATGAGATAGTTAGACCTTTTACTCGGATCATAGTCGTCCAAGTATTTGTTGTTTGCTTTACAGTAATGATGCGAGCCATACTAATTCCTCCACGCAATCCGTTTTCAATCATCTGAAGCATTGGTAAATCTGACAATAAATCAATCTGTACTCCAGTAAACTTTAAGAAAGCATCCCAGCTCATCCCGGGCGCAGAAATATAATGCGCAGGATCCAAACTGTAATGTTTCATGCAGGTCTTTCTATAATTTTCAAAGACGTCCGCCAACAAACATACATCTGCCATTAAATAGGAGTCATGATAGTCCTCCCATCGTTTTACAATCTAACTTTTGCCAAGCATCTTGAGCATGCTGGTAATCGGAGTCGCTGATGTCCTTTCCTCTAAGACTAGAAAAGAACGCGCCTTTAGGAGGAAGCGTCTCTTCGTCAAACCTTTCCCAACTGTTCATGTACTCATAAGGATAAAACGCCCTTTCTAACAAGCGTTGAGTCAAAATATTCTTCCGTTATTGGGCAGGACTTTAAGGACATAGCCAGTGCCTCTAATGAGCCCATCATGTGCTGCATAGAGTCGTAGAAAGACATGTTTATTTAAAGTGAAACACATGTACTTTTCTGATGACTGTGCAATGCATGCTACCCTGAAGGCGTTGGTTACTGCTTGCAATATAAGATGAGAGTCGTAACCTCGCAAGTTATGAAAGAAGATGGGCAGCTTCCATGTCTTAGATCAAACTTTAGTTGAAGATTGCATTTACTGTGCGCTGCTCCTCTGAACTTTCCGCTAATGTGATCATGGTCTCTTACTGTTGGATTCTCTGCGTCTAATGAGAGACCTAAACCACAAATCCAACAGTGAGTGGCTGCGTCATACTGTTCTTGGTCTTCAGGCGTCATCATGATTTCAGATAAAATTCAGATTATTAGAACAGTCATTACGCACTTTCTGCATGCGTTCTAAGAAGTATTCTGCGGCATTTGGCCCTCTATTTAATTCTGGCTTTGAATGAACGCCATCCGACCTAACAATAATGAAGGCAAATGAACAAATCTGATGATTACTCATTAAGACTGTTTTTTCGAAGTTTTTGTGGCGCTGGCCCTCATAAGGAACAATAAGCGACTCAAAGTCTGCGTAAACAACATATGGACTTGTTTGCAGCCGTTTCCAGTTCTTAAAACTAACTTTACTGACTTCTGGGGGCGTATTAGTTCTGTATTACAGTCAACTGGGCCGATACAATGTTTCTTATGTTCGCTCGCGGCTTGAACAGATGGCATTCTTGTTAAACATTTTCTGCAGAATTCTTGTTTGTGCCCATCTTTTGAAGTATGCTGCATTAGTTTACTCATTGTTCGTATCAATGTTAATGTGGCAGCCCCGCTGGTGAAAACATTAGTAGTAAGTCAACATGATTTTTGTCTGGCTCGCCAATCGTTGGACTGTTTCTTGGACACTTTAATTGGCACTAAATCTGTTTCCTCATCCCATGTGTAGACATTAACAGTTATTGGTTTGTTTTGTTCTTCAAACTGATCAATTTGATCTACACTAACAGGAAAGGATATTCCACTAAAGTTAAGATCATTGATGTAAGGGCGATAGTTAGACACTCTCTCTGCGTTTTTGCGGGCGTAATGCAGCCTTGCAAGAACACACCACATAAAACATTTGTTGTCTGTATTCTTTATGTTTAAGCATTTTGGACTAATGCTGAGGTAGTATGTGAGACTTGCCTACAATCGGTGAATTCGTTGGGTTTCCAGAGTCGTTGTCCTTTACTTGCAATATTAATGATATGCATAAAATGTTGTTTGTACTGTAACACTCTGATTGTGTCCGCGTTGTTTGTAGTCACTGGCGAACCGGGACCCAGGAAAGGCGGTGTTGTGGACTGCGTTTCGTCATATTGAAAACCATGACCTTGACCCGCAAGGCGTTTTCCACTCCGGACTCTGCTCTGACAGGGTGACAACCGGGAAAATGTCGGGGGGTGGGTAATATCGACCCGCCCACTGGTGAAGGAGAGCTTTTGGTTGACTTTGGAGAGAGTGTAAGGATGCAACTGGTGAAGAGCGAGACAACGAAACAAACAAAGCCCGTTCTGTACGTAAACCGTGGTTTTCGTCTTTTTGAAACAGTGTGTGTAGAAAAGGGTTATGGCGATGAAAGCGGGCAAACTAATCGCATCCACAGCGATAGGAAAATCGGGTCGATGTTTACAGTAAAACGAGTAGCGCGATCGCTTGGACAGAGTCGCCGCGTCCTTGGGGGCGTTCTTTTTTGAACGTGTTCCATAAGGTCATGATCATTTAACTCTGAAAGAAAGGTCAAAAATCCGTTTTGACGGTTGATGAGTTCCTGGGGTTTCTCCAGGGCGACTGAGAAACGTATTTTTACCCAATCCTGACTCACTTGCGCACCACCGTGTTTTTGGGCGGGAAAGTGGCCTTAAAGCCGCCTTTTCATGTGGCGGAAGAGAGAGAGACGAGAAATCACGGCAGACAGACAGAAGAAGAGAGAGACAGAGGAGAGAGACAGACAGAAGTACTGAGAGGCGGGCGCAGACCACACACCACCACACACACACACACACAACACACAACACGCAAGCGCTTATTACTGTTCTCTAACAAGTAAGACGTCAATAACAAAAGATAACGTTTATCCTACAAACAAAAATTCTGTGCAGGGTTATTCCGTTTTTAATACTTAGTTACTAAAGTTTTCAGTGAGTAGCGTAGAGTAAAAGTAGCCAGGGACTCTGAACCACATTCCCATAGAGTACCGCCAGGGAAAATGCAGTTGTGGTTGAAACGCGCCCATTACACGGTGGGTGCACCCGGCTATCGATTACTTCGCGGTTATGTTATATTGCCAGCGTCGGGAGAGAGAGAGAAACCCCTTTAGGTTAAGTTGCCCTCAGAACAGACAGGGTCAGACCCGACAGAGAAGAGAGACAGAGAGACAGGACAGACAGGCAGAAAGACACACACACACACACACACACACCCACATACACACACACACACACACACACACTAACACGATACACTAACACACACAGACACTTTCTCGCTCCTCTCTCACACACACCACCACACACCCACGCAAACTAACACGGACACCTGCACACTCTCTGGCTAAAAAAATCAAGTTACTGGGCCCGCACCTCCCACCCCTCTTCCCCCTCCTCTTCACCCCGCATTACATACGCTTCTAGAACGTTCCACGCTTGGGGGCGTGTTCTAACATAGCCAATCAGCGGGCTAAGCGTAGCCTTATGGCCGCTCGCGCGAACATTCTTCCACTGATACTGCTGTTTGCAATCACGGCGTGGTTACTGTGCTGTGTGATTTTACATTTGAGCAGGCGGCTGAGCGGAGGAGAACTTGTGTGATAGTTGGTTAAAAACATGGCGAGTCAGGGAAGTGGATATTTCTGTTTTCTGCCAGTGCTGGAAAGTGACACTTAATTTTACTAAGGAAAGGGTTGAAGTGTTGTTATCTTGCAAGGATAAACTTTCCGATCACCAACTTAATCTTGTGGAAAAATACATTGTTTATCATGAGGGCCATGGCCAAAGTTTTTGACAAAGAAATTGAGCCCGGCGAGCCTTGTTCTCCTCCTCAAAGCCAAAAGGAAGCTTTCGTTTTTGTGTCCCTCACAAAAAAACGGAAAACTCTCAGATGAAAGATCTTGAAAATATTTGGTAAACACGCTTTGTGCGCTGCCTTCCGATCCATTTGATTGAAAACCCAAAACCTTTTGGAAACTGTTCAAGAAATGACCCCCATCTTACACCGGGGCGTGTTACTCTGTGAAAGATGATCGAAAGGAAATCTCTTTTCTCTGGCTCTTTTTTTTAGGGGGCATTGGGGCAGCAGAAAGCAAAATAGACAATTTTGGAAAACAGTCAATAACAAAAACTGGGAGTCTTATCTGATAAGAAGATTTGCTGGTTGATTTAACTCGTGCATGAAGTTATTGAGTGTCAATTTTGTTTCGCGTCGTTATCCAAAATTTCACAAACTCGCGAGTTCTTTTCAATGAGTTATACAACATAACGAAAAATCCATTCTGAAATAACATACAATCCAACCCCCAACTTTAAAGGCATTCTGGCATGATACTCAGTCGTGTTAGTACTTGCATGGCAGGAGTATTTGAGCCACTGCCACAGCCAGTGTTACAACCGCTGGCCTGGCATTTTGCCAGCATTGAGCTCTGGCTAGAAAGCACCCCCCAAGCAATACTGGTCATCAGGCGAGCTCTGCCTGTTTGACTAGAAAGCGCACGAGCACGCTGTAGTATGACGTGACTCTAAATTATAGTACTGTTCGGGCTGTTTGATTGTTTAAAAAAACGCAGTGTGCCCTTATGGCATGGATAACGATTTTTGAATGTTCTGCAAAAAAACTAGATAGGGTTAGGCAAGACTTAGTACATTACCAGTAGGGAGAGGAGTAGTTGTGTGGCCAGGCACTATCTTCATAAAATGCTCCAATATACAATGACGGATGTACTTACTATGGCGATTTGAGCCGCCATAAAAGCTCGGCTACAGCAGTTGAATTGCGGGTAACTTGCCATAGCAGTTGCAAGCTGGTTGAGAAAAGATGGAGGAGCACAGCAATCTAGGCCAAGTCTTACAAGCACTGTCCTGTTCTATGGTGTGTTTGTTTGTTGGTGTTTGTTGTTGTTTGGGTGGTGTTTTGTCGTACCCAGCACGCACCGCCCCCCCACCCCCACCCCTCCGCACGCACCTCCCCACCACCAACCCACGCACGCACGTCACCCACCCCCACCGCCACGCATTGCACACTCAAGTCATCCACAAGAGGTTTCTTAAATGAAGTTACCCCCCAGTCTACTTCTAAGTCAGTCCTTCAAGTTCGTACTTTAGTCATCTCAAGTTGTCCTGAAGTCATCCCAAGATGACTGCAAGTTTCTTAATAGTTCTTGGGTAATTAAGTTCTTGATTAAGTCACCGCAAGATCATAAACTACGTCATCCCTTTAAGTACAACCACAGTGCATATTAAGTTAGCTTTATAATTCTATAAAAAAAAAATTACAAATTTATGTTTTTATCTTAAATAGCAGAGCCTTATATAGTACACAACAACGCCTCAATAAAAAGCGTCATCGTTGAGGATGGTCTTTGCTCGGCGTCTCTGCATGATTTTAATGAGTTTTTACATCCGAAGCAAACCGCATTATACAATTTGGTCTATGGAAATGCCTTTTATAGACTCCATGTCTTTGTTTATTGACTTTATCTTTTTATAATACGCCTTGGATCATGTTATTGAAAAAATTTAAAATTAAGTTCTTAAAATATTATTACATTTCTATCTGGTCAAATGAAGCTTTTGGTATTGGCGGTTTTGGCGTGCAGTTTGGCTCTTTTTTTTTTGGATTTAATGGTTCAGATTTTTTTGATTTCTGTTTGTTTCTGTTGCAATTGGGTAATATATTTTATAGCCGCATGGAATCTGCCCCAACCAGCAGCAATGGCGCGCAAAAATGGCAAACAGTTCTTAAGTTCAATAGTCCATGAAGGACTTTTGGGGGGCCCTTGTAGTCACATGGTGTTTTATAGCGGGCATTGATCCATTTGTTCTGGCGTTGGCGGTGTTATGTTTTCATGCTGCTGTAAACATTAATTTTTTTTGTCTGTTTCCACTCTGCTAATTTTTGTCCTGCTCAACACGCCCAGGATTTTTATTGGTCTCCACATGATTCAGCGTTTTCTGATGTATTTCTGGCCTGGTTACTTTCTCCACCTGATTCAGTGTTTTCTGTTTCTGATGATTTCCAGCTCGTTCTTTTGAAGGGAAAACAAACTCTATATGATTAAAAGTTATTAATCCCATGATCGCTGGCGATAAACACTGTTCCAAAATCTGTAGTATAGACGCACCCTGAGCTCTAATGTCTTGGTTTGAAAACTGGATCTTGCGTAATTTAAATCATACAGTAAGATCTTGTTCAGAATCATGGGAGCAAATCTACTGACTAGTTTAGTGTACAATCTTCAGAAACCGTTTGCCCCACCTTTTCACCATTCTAGACCCCAGCTGCGCTTCAACCGGTAGATACTTTAAAATGGCTTGTGGCGAATCCTGTTGAATCTGTTTCCAAGCTGAATGCAGTTCCGAGGGAAATGTTTTGTTTTCCCACATGCTGCCAAAGAATACAGCCTTTCCTTTTTTGGGATTATAGCTTGGTCATCAACTTGGTCATTCATAAGTTCGGGAGGTTTAGCCGCCTTGTTTGCTGTAGTAGTCATCACTGTTCATGTGTGTTTATTAAATTATAAATTATTTTATTTTATAAAAATGAGAGCACCGAAAAACGGTTACCAACCTTGTATACCATTTCTGCTGTTATTGGGAGGCCTAAGTGTTAGGATACTTACTCTGCTTGGTTTAAAAGCTTGGTAAGAATTAAACCAGCAGATCTGGGCAAACTAGACTTTGAGGGATTCAGCAATGCTGATTGCTATCATTGCAGCTTCTCGGTTGCCACGAAAGATTTTTCTAGTCACAGCAAGGAATCTTCCAGACAATTTAATTATGTAAGAAAAAAAAAATACATTTATAAGAAAATGCTTCACCTCGCAATATGATAGGCGGGCTGTGGTGAATGCGCTTGCTGTTAGCGGCAGAGTAATTTTGCATTAGTAAACGGGGGGATTGACAGCGAGAGAAAAAGAACATAACCAAAGCTATGGAGCAACTAGCAGCTGCCACAGACGCCTCTGAAAGGCTGAGACTTGAGCAGTTGATTTTTTTTACTGACACACTGAAAGACAGGGGCATGCAGTTCACATTTTAAAATGGTTGATCAAGCATAAAACAATATGATCTAGAACAGGCAAACCAATTCGAGACATTGCCCCACACAAAATTTCAGTGACTTTTATCAACATCAGAAAAACAAAAGAGGCAAGAAATCGCGTTAATCGCGTTTATTGTTGTTGGTATGACTGTTGTGTATTTTGTTGCGCATAATATCAGTGAATACAAAATGAACAAATCTATTTTTCACCAAAAGGATATTGGAAGGGCATCACAGCAATTAAAAAGCTAGCCAAGCAGCGGGGGTTAGGAACAAACAGCAATGAATGGTTTATCTAAACAAGCGATTTGGCAAATTTATTTACCTGCGCCATAGACGAATACGAGACCACAACTTTGTGAATACAACTCCATAACGACCCCATTCAATGGAGCTTCTATATTTACCCTCTGATTAGGAGTTGACGAAAAAGATATTTAAGTACGCACTCCACCGTCAGTGACATGGCGTCAAGATACAAAAGATGCGGAGCCCATGAACCAAAAAGAGTGCTTCTGTGTTGTTGCTGTCGCCAATACAAACTGATATACCAACGAGGTCACATAATCTTTACCCTCGCAGTGTTTCAAGTCCGATGATGGAAAAGAATTTTTAAAGGTCAAGTGAATCATTATTGTTAAAACACAGAGTTACTATTAGAAGAGGCATTCCGGGAGTTCCCTGATCACAGGCGTTGTCGAAAACCTTTAACAAAACAGTAGCTGAAAGAAAGGACTTTTCTTCCCTACCAGTATCACAGTAGAGCTGAGTGACAATTCTCGCCAACACAGAAATGGGTTAGAGACTGCCCTCAGTTTTGCGCGCTAATGAAAATGAAGAATGTAAAGGGTTAAAACCGTAAGTTACCAAGCAATCAAAAGAAAAACCAATTAAATGTTGCTGAAGACTCCAAGTTCTCCAGCAAACTATTACCGTTTTGGTTTGAAAAGTAAGGTACCTTTATTTGCCGGAGAAGCAGAAGGGACTCTCGGCATCAGGGCAACGTATCTGTTTTGGTGTGTTGATCCATATGAAATAAAAAGAATTGTAAAAATGAATCCGCCCGTGTATTAGTTTACGAGAAAAACTGACACAACAAAACAACCAGCTCCTCAAGATCTTTTGTGAAGGAAGAACTGCAGTATCCACCAGACCACCGGTTTTCCGCGTTATTATTTACGGTTCTCCAGTGCCCCAATTGCATATGAAAACGCTGGAATAACAAAACACCCGTTTTGTGGTTGTTCTATCTAATGATTCTGTGTTACAACTGTTGTGTTGATCTCTGGAGGAGTAGATCGCAGTTTTACGTTGTCATGGTGAAAAGTCTTATTGCCAAAACAATGCGCTTCTTTGTAGTTGTCATGTGATATGTGTGACTGCACAACCGCTGCAGATATTCCCTCTTTGCTTTTCGTATTGATTGTCTCTGGCTCGTAATACTGTACCATTTTTGACCTTAACCAACATACTCCTTGATCACTTTCCAGAGATTCATCCTTCATTCTTCCCTACAACCTTTTGTTAGTAATTGAATGTAAAGGCGAGTCTTTAGGATAAGCGGATGTATATAACATCCGGCATTGCCCTTTGAGCTACTTCTAACGTCTTTGGCGTTATAGATGTCTCAGTGGGATATCTATAACAAAATAATCTGTATCTGGTGTAAAGTACTCTGGATCGGATTACGAGGGCTTAAAGTAGTCATTAAAGAAAACTTCTAACCTCAAAAGCTTTGATAATTTCTAAAACAGTAAACCCAATAAATACTGGTTTGTCTAATTTGACTTTCTTTTGTTGTCATCATTATGCCCAAAAAGCTGGATCATGAAATCGTGCTTCGAAAGTCCGGATTCATTAGGTTTTGAAGTCGCTTAATTGGCTGCGTTCTCTTTGGTGACCTCTCATCGGGATCATCTTTGCGCTTGTGCGGATTGTTCCATTGTCTTTCCGAAACAGCTGTTGGTTTTCATCAGCTTGAAAAGTCTTTTCCTGAAGCATCTGTGGATTTAGTTCTAAGAATCAGTGATCTTCATGATGTTATGGTTTCATGAACTTTCTTGATCAAAAGCAATATTGTTTTTGGGGGCCGTTGCAACTGCTGGCACACTTCAGACATGTCTTAAATAAAAGTTGTAGACTGTCTGTAATGACAGACATAATTTTTTTTTTGCCCCGAAAGATTAGGCACAAGTTTTAGGCGGTTCTCGTGGATCCATCGTTAGACTTTCTCGCCTGCGAACTGGGATAGGTCTTGTTTGCAGGTCATGTGTTCCTGAGGATCATTCTAAGTACTTCTAGAATGAAAACCACGCAGTTGATCAGGCGTTAAATCTGCCCAACCACTTGAATGCCTTTTGAATATTATTCGTAACCTGTGTACATTTTTAAACAGTTACGTAATGGACAGTGATTGCGCCCTTGGCCCACCATTACGATTGTTTGCGTCTAACTACATGCGATAGTTAGACCTTTTTACTCGGCTGCATAGTCGTCACAGTATTTGTTTGTTTGCTTACAGTAATGGATGCGTGCCATATAATTCCTCACGCAATCCGTTTTCAATCATCTGAAGCATTGGTAAATCTTGGACAATAAATCAATCTGTACTTCCAGTAAACTTTAAAAGAAGCATCCCAGCTCATCCCGGCGCGCAGAAATATAATGCGCAGGATCCAAACTGTTAATGTTTCATGCAGGTCTTCTATAATTTTTCAAAGACGTCTCCGCCAACAAACATACATCTGCCATTAAATAGGAAGTCATGATAGTCTCCCATCGTTTTACAATCTAACTTTTGCCAAGCATCTGGAGCATGCTGGTAATCGGAGTGCGCTGATGTTCCGTTCCGCTAAGACTAGAAAAGAACGCGACTTTTGGAGGAAGGTCTCTTCGTCAAACCTTTCCCAACTGTTCATGACTATAGGATAAACGCCCTTTCTAACAAGCGTTGTGTCAAAATATTCTTCGTTAATTGGGCAGGACCTTTAAGCGACATAGCCAGTGCCTCTAATGAGGCCCATCATGTGCTGCTTAAAGTCGTAGAAAAGACATGTTTATTGAAAGTGAACAACATGTACTTTTCTGATGACTGTGCAATGCATGCTCTCCCTGAAGGCGTTGTTAACTGCTTGCCAATATAAGATGAAGAGTAGTAACCTCGCATAGTTATGATAAAGAAGATGGGCAGCTTCCAGGTCTTAGGATCAAAACTTTAGTGAAGATTGCATTTACTGTGCGCTGCTCTCTTCTGAACTTTCCGCTATTTAATGTGATCCTGGTCTTTACTGTTGGTTTCTCTGCGTCCTAATGAGAGAACCCGAAACCACATATCAACAGTGAGTGGCTGCGTCATTACTGTCTTGGTCTTCAGGCGTCATCATGATTTCAGATAAATTCAGATTATTAGGAATCAGTCATTACGCACTTTCTGCTGCGTTCTAAGGAAGTATTCTGCCCCGGCATTTGGCCCTCTATATAATTCTGGCTTTGAAATGACGCCATCCGACTAACAATATTAGGGCAAATGGACAAATCTGATGCTTACTCATTAAGGGGATGTTTTTCGAGTTTTTGTGGTTGCTGCGCCCTTCATAAGGAACATAAGCGACTCGAAGTCGGCGTAAAATACGTATGGACTTGTTTGCAGCCCGTTTTTCCAGTTCTTAAAAACTATCTTTAGATCCTGGCGGGGGCGTAGCAGTTAGTTCTGTCTTACAGTCAAACTGGGCCGATACAATGTTTCTTTGTTCGCTCGCGGGCTTGTAACAGATGGCATTCTTGTTAAAACATTTTCTGCGAATTCTTGTTTGTGCCATCTTTAGAAGTATGACGGCATTAGTTTATCATTGTTCGTATTCAAATGTATATGTGGCAGCCCCGCTGGTGAAAACATTAGTAGTAAGTAACATTATATTTGTCTGGCTCGCCTATCGTTGGACTGGTCTTGGACACTGTAATGGCATACTAAATCTGTTTCCTCATCCCTAGTGTAGAACATTAACCAGTATTGGTTGTTTTGTTCTTCAACAACTGATCAATTTGATCTTACACTAACAGGAAAGGATTTCCACTATGTTAGCTCATTGATGTAAGGGACGATTAGTTAGACCACTCTCTCTGCGTTATTGCGGGCGTAAGGCAGGCCTTGCAAGAACACACCCACATAAAACATTTGTTGTCTGTATTCTTTTATGTTTAGACTGCTTTTTTTTGCGACTAATGCTGGAGGTAGTGGGAAATGTGAGACTTGCCTACAATCCGGTGCATTTACGTAGCCTGTTTTAATTCTGATTCTCTAGGACTTCGCCCTCCTGACCAACCAGAGCCCTCTCATTTTAGCTTCTTCAGCGGCGGCAGCGTCAAAACTTTGTAAAGCAGTTCGTTTGCTGCCCAACCGGGTTGTTAAGTCGTTATGAGAAAGCATAGTCTGTTGTTTAGTCGAGACCAGACTTCTAGGTTTTCTTCATTTATTGTTACATAGTCGATTAAAACAGCTAAACATTATTTAAACTGGTGGGTCTATGTTAGTTTACCGGAACTTGAGAAATAGCATGACCAAACGCTTGCCCGTACGCTTGCGGGATTAATGACTTCTAAATTCATATAATTCAGTGCGCTTGATAAATTTTCTTGCATTGCTTCAAAAATATTCGTCTTGTCCTCATATATCTTTGCCATGTGAGTCTCTTTTTCTAACTCAAAAGATTTATTTAAATTAAAATAAAAATACTTAATTCAGAATCATATCAACAGTCTTGTTGTGCTTGGACTCATTAAACTAAAGTATAAACCCTGTTGGTGTTGGTTAATGTGGAGCTGTTTAGAACAGCGTTTAATGTCTCGTTTACTTTTTTTTAAGCATTTCCTTTTTTATCTGCTCGGGGTCTGGCTGTGAGATAAAACTTGTCCTCGCCTTTCTTGGAAGATCAAACTTTTGTCTTTTGTAGTCATCAAAATCGGCTGCTAAACGATTAAATTCTTCATCCGTGATGTTTGAAGTCAACTAGCGGCTTTATTTATTGTCAGTTTAAACGACGCTAAGTTTAGCTGTTATTTGTTGAACCATAGCTGTATGCTTTTGGAGTTTAGTTTAATTTTTGGCCGCCGGCACTTACAGCTAATGAGCACAGGCGAGAGTAAGACAAAAACCCACCCCCCCTAGAGGTTAAAGTGCGGGTGCGCCCTATGGCCCGTTGCCTATGGAGACCACACTGTTCTGCTGATAGAGCACTTATAGTCCGATGCTCCAGTATTAATAATTACCAGCATTAAAGGCAGCAGAATACCTTCGTTTGGTTTTGCTGTATTTTTGAACGGTTTGCTCTAGTACTTGCTGCAGGTGTGTAATGTTTGTTAATCTGAAGGTTTTTATGTTAGGCTTTCTATAACAGCAGAATTGCTGCTATTCTCTTCTTTTGGCGGCGTGGCGCGGGTAGGCACATTTGGATAACCTGAGCAGACATTGCTTTTTTAGAAAATTGAAAAATAATTTGGTATTGTATAACTGTTTAATCGGTTTTCTTTAATAGTCAGCTGCCGGCTCAGATATTAAAAACAAATGTACATTAGCGGTGTTAGCGGCTTATTGCTTCTTTATTCAATTGAATGTTTATTACGTCACTCACAGGTCTCCCGCTTCCAGCAAATGAGTATCTCTGGTGACGTAGGTCAATCCATAAACCGTTATTGCGTTGGTTAATAATCATCAAGCCTACAATTGTGACGATGTTAAATCTTTAGCGGACAAAAGGTCAACTGTTTTTGGATTTCTACACTCCCGGCTCCAAACAGTTTTCTTCATTTCATCAAAATGCTGATAAGGTTTAAGCCGCTAGCTTAGATTTGGTTAGGGACCTACCCTCAAGCGAACATTGCACTTTCGTTATTTTTGGATAATAAAAAACTGGTCACTTCCTCTTTTGAAGGTCTTATCTTCCCACAGCAATAAATACCTTGTAAGCGATTTGCTGCCGACGCCTGAAACTAAAATTCCATATAGTGTCTTGCCCTGCTTCTGGGATATGTTGTATGATGAAATCACTCTTTCGTAATTATTGTAATTTTGATGATTATTGTTGTCAATCCGCCCGTGCTAAATTAGGGTTGCTAAAAAACAACGTCACAAACTCTATCGAGATGTCAGAAAATGCTGTAACTTTGCTTCGGTGTCTGATGATTTGATAACACGTTTGTATTCCGTTAAAAGTTAGTTCAATATGACAATTGTGTCTTTTAATGCTCCTGAAAGTTAGGTGCATGCGCTCTTTTAGCAACTCATACACTCTAGGGGGAAATGGAAAGCGAGTACCATCACGCCAAAATTTACGGCTCCAAACTTTTTGGACGTCTTTAGTATCTCCAGCGCCTATTCTATGTTTTTAGTGCTCTTCATTTTCGATTCCTTGAACGCAAGATTCATCCCTTTCATAGCCCAGTTAGCATAGATCTAGAATAGCGTTAAACATATGTTCTGCATTTTTTTTGGTAAGAAAATATTCTTGCCCTCAAGTTTTATACGAATTTTTCTTACACAATTGCCGCCCACGATTCCTGTCCCAATGTCCCTGTTTGGTTCTGTTGTTGAAACGAGTTCTATTTGAAAGTAAGACGCGCCGAGCCTGGCACAATCAAATTCATCCGCTCCTAGTCTGGAATTTTGAAGTAAGAATTTGATCTGCCTCACTCGTAGATGGATTATTTGGAAAACAGTAATATTCCGTTTATTTCCCGGCACGCCAAGGGGCTTTTTCAGGCTTCTATGCGGGGTCAAGAATTCGAGTCCATATTCTTGTGACATTTTTTTATGAAAGCCCAAAATAAAAAAGTTAATTATTTAAAAACATGGAGGAATTGACGCTGAAGAAGATTATGATGTTTTGATCGTGGAGACGAACATGAGTGAAATGAACCCTTTGACACAGCATCGCTCAACGCTCTCAATGCAGCGTGAATTAACAGAAGTACGGTCGGAGCAGCATTTGACAAAAGTTTAGCCATGAACTCCCGAATTTATAGACCCCAAAATGATTTTGAATTAAACGGATGGTCATTTGTCTGTAAACAACGATCAAGGGCAAACTTGTACGGCTTACAACTAAACCCGACCATCCAAGTTTAGCCGTTGGGTTCAATTAGAAATGCTCAGTGTGAAAGATCAAAATCGCCTTGGCTTTGCTAGACCAAATTAAGGGGGAGGCAGTTGCTAAACTTCAAAACCACACTACAAGACTCCCGACAGATACACCCAAATGACATCAAACTGGAACTTAAAGAATTAATTTCAATCAGCAGGTGAAGTAATAAATACAATAGAAGAAGAAACAGTTTTCAGAAGAAACAGCGTTTTAATAAACAAGTAATGAATCCCCTTGCCTATGCCGAGAACTAACGGGGGCCCCCCCTTTGATCATTGCTTTAAGAACCATTAGAGGCGAATTAACAAACAATGTAGCAAAACTAGGTGAACTAGATGAGGCCTATAAAAAGAGAAAAAGGAAAAAACTCGTTGAGGCTGATGACGCCCAATTAGGCACATGATATTAAAGAAGATAGCCCAAAGGACTAAAAGATCTTGAACAAGAGAGTATCAAGCAAGCATAGAGTGCTGTTTACTCACCCGAAAACCCAATTACGAACTCAGTGAGCAGAATAAGAGAACCTATCAAAGAAATTGGTATAGGAAGACACGACACTAGCAGAACGAATACAAACATGTTAGAGAGCCAAGAGTCCATTAGTAAGCGTTTATAACAGCTGAGGATTTGCATAAAGTACACTACGTGATGGCTATTACAGCAGCGGTGGAGGCCAAATTTAGTGCCTCCGGCCGCCTCGCCTGATAAAGCATGGGGGTAAAAAAACAGCTTGATCATCTTGCGAATTTAATTAAAAAAGTAGCCGGTATAAAAGCTATGGACTCTTTACCAGGAATATTGGGGGAGTATTGTCAGCTGGCTATTGTCTACTGCAAGCAAGTTGTTGGCTTTATGGCCGCCGAGCACTCTATGGACATTTGTCTTCGTATAGTTGGGTTACTATTTGTTAAGATAAAAGACCAAGTAATCCTAGGCCAGTTAATCCAAGAACAGACGCGTGTCTTTTCATATTCATTGGTCATCGGCGAACAGAGTCCGCGAGCTTTGCTGGAGTCTTCAATATGACTTGGGGGTTTGGACTTCGGGGATGGGCAATGATTAATCTTGGGGGTTTGTTAGACTGCTGTGTAAATATTACTGGCTCAGAATTTATGTCGTTTTCCCGAACTTCTGCTTCATTGCCTGCTATAAGAATTTCATTATTATAGTTTTTTATTAATTCCTACTGGAGTCTGAGGTCAGATGGCTGCATGTATAACCCCAGTGCCAACAGCAAAAGTCTACTTTCGATCTTGCGTATTGTAAAAACATGTTGGTTACCTTTGCATTACTTGAAGGTAAATCAACTGCTAGAATTAATAGCGTCTTAAAATTTGCTAAGTATTGCCCCCCCCCCCCCCCCCCCCCTTTGCGCGTCAAAGGTAGAAGGATCTGTTATGCTTGATCTTGCCTGTGCTTGGGGGGGGGGGGGGAAAAACCCTAGCAAAAACACCAAACGTAAGTACGAATAGAGTCGTTTATTCGTTCTATTCCCGCCCTAGTTAGGCCTTAGAAGCGTTCTAAAGGATCAATGTTGTCCCATGCTGTTTTATTGCTCTTGCTCTATGGACCAGGGGCTCTGAACAATTTTGAAAGGATTGAACGCCGGTCAAAAGTTATACTTTCTGTGCGTGCCCTGAAAATAATGGACCGCCTATGCCATGATTATGATCCAACTTTTGTCTAAAGCCTTGTCTTGATGTTATAATATTGAATCGTTACAGATCCTTTCAAAAAGCCTTCTGTAGATTCTGTTGCTGAGTGGATTTAAATGGTTTGTCATTTGGTAATGGCGCTTGCAGTTCAGACAATATCGACTGAAGGTGTAATAAAAAGAATATCTGTACACTGACCTCACCACAGGATCATGGTGATTTGAAATGCTCGGCATACGCCACTCCACCCCGTTGATGCGCAAAACACAGCCAAAAGTTAACTGGTTCTGATGTAAATACTGCATCGGATGACTAAACCACGCTTTCTGGATGTGCTCGTTTTCAATAGGGGGGTTAAGATATTTAGCTAATGGGAGTTACTCACCTTTTTATGAAAGCGACAGTCTGGGTCACAGCAATGTCGAGGTGTCAGTTGCTATATTTTAAGATTGTTAGTGCGCCCAAAGAATATTTTGCGCTAGTATATTTGATTGCAACTCATTTTTATTTGTTTTTTAAAAATTGTTTGTAAACAATAACAACTCAAGACAGTCCTTCGTTTTTAGAACCATGCTATTGATAACAATTGCGGGGCCCAAAACGGTCGGCTCATGACATATTTTACAAAGTCGAAGGGTTTAATATATAGCGAAACAAGGGGAATAATACGAGTATAAAAAGTTGCGGGGCTCAAAGCTAACCAGTTAACAATACCTGATGGTTATTACGGGTTTTGTCACTAAAAGAAAGCAAAGAGTAAATTCGGCATTATCTCAAAACTTAACCAATGCCCAATCTAAAAACATTGTAATAACATTCGACCTGAACATGCAGTGAACATATATGTAAAGAGCTAGCTAAAATGTTAGGCTTTTAAAGTTGGACACCGCTCATAAAATGATTTGTTGTGTTGCGCCAAACAAAACACTACTTTTTACGGGG
The DNA here is from genome assembly GCA_018398815.1 of Conus ventricosus. NCBI lineage: Eukaryota > Metazoa > Mollusca > Gastropoda > Neogastropoda > Conidae > Conus > Conus ventricosus. The sequence continues at coordinate 35,525 of JAFLJL010015607.1, forward strand.
GAAAAAAATCCGCTTCGATCTTGCATTACATTCATTCACCTTTAGTTCATTTTGGATGAGCTGAGCACTGATGAAAACTTAATATGAATGGAAGGCCTCAAATGTTTAAGAGCTTTTCCCGGCGGGAAGCTGCATATTGCGATTATGAAAATTATACAATTCCCTAAATTTACCAGTTTAAAAGATTAGTTTGTGGAGGGTTGGATCATTTTAATATAATAATTGCAGACAAAAAGCAGGGAAGATCGGTGGTGAAATGCAATAACCTACACCAATCTGTTTTGGAAATAAAATACTTAAACTGTACTAAAAATGTCGCGTGGGACAGAAGGAACGGGAAGTTACATAGCGCCTGTGAGGTGTATAACATTAGAATTAAAAGGACCTTGCAAGACGTTGCGGGGTCTTTGAAACGAACGGTGAGATAGGCGCCTTTGTCTGGTTTTGAGTAGTACACTAAGATGGTGATTTTAAACGCAAAGAGGTTGGAGACAGCAAAAAAGTTTTCCTAAACTAGAAACAACTGCGAAATCTAGACGCAAATAATGTTGGCCAGTATGAATATAAATAGTTCGAAAGCCTGACCTCAAATGGCACTTAGGAACCATATTTCGAATGGGAAATAAATTTGAATTCCATAAGGGGGGGGGGGGCCCATTTACATTTTTTAGCCGGTCAAAAAAGTTTCAGGAAAAGCATTCACCTGGCCCTTTACATGTAAAGTCTTATGCCAGGACGACCATAGTCGGAAAAAGAGATTGAAATAAAGCCGTATGGGAAAAAACAGTAATCCTCCACAGAAGTGAAGCGGTTTTAAAGATGCTTCTACAAGTACCGTCATTCCGCATGAAATTAGGAGACACGTTACATAATATTTGAATTTCTGTCTGAAAAGATAAGGAGAGGGGATGGGTTGTGGGCGTTATGTGACGTCCTTTTTATAGGACTTCTTATTAGCTGCAAACACTTAGACGTTGACCGTCTTAAGTTACTGTTGTCTTTCTTCACAATCGGTGAGGATTATTAAGGTCATAACAACAAGCAACAAAATCAATATTAGTCTTAAATAGCAAACATCTAACAGCACTAAATTGGATTAATCTTCCACATTTAGACCTTATAGGATTTTCTTATTACTGAACAAGTTTTATCAAGAGGACCTGATAAAAACAATAACCGGATTAGGATTATGTTCTGTTATTAAACTATGGAGCAGTTAAACTTTCTGAACATAAACACCCCTCATGTTCATTAATTTGTGGATCAGGATGGTTGTGGAAAAACAAATTATTTGTCCTCGACCTGATACAACTGTTTATCGTTATAATTTTATCCTATTGTTGGTTTTTCTGTCAACACTGTAAATGGAACAAAGCATATCCTGATAAGGTTTATATGGACAGCTGATGACAGATATTTAAGTTAATCCTAGCAATAAGACTTAGTGAGTGTTATAGAACAGTTTTATAGACTGTTTGAAGGAACGCAGACACTATTTATTATAGATGACTGTTCGGCGAAAGAGACATAGTTAAAAAGAGAACACTTAGTCGAAACTAGCTTTCAGTGGGAAGACATGCTGGAATAAGTGTGTGGATTTTATGTCAAAAAATATAACTCCAGTTTTAAAAGACTTTAGAGAACAGTTTTAAAGACTGTTTTGGTTCTATTTCACCATGAAAGACAAAGGGGACTCATTTGAAAGAATGTTGCGCGGGCGAAAATGTTGTTATGAAAATTGGACGCAGGGAAAAACATTAGGATTTAAACAAAAACTGAAATCTAAAACAGGTTTAGTAAAATTAGTATTAAAAGGGGATAACCCTGCACAGATGTTTGTTTGTACAATAATCGTTAATTTTTTGGTTTATTGACGTATTACTTGTAGAGAACCAGTTAACTATGCGCTTGCGTGTGTGTGGGTGTGTGTGTCTGCCGCCTCTCTGTCTGTCTGTCTGTCTCTCTTGTCTCTCTCTTCTCTGTCTGCCGGTGATTCTCTCTCTCTCTCTTTCCGCCACAGGGAAAAGGCGGTTTCAGGCCACTTTTGCCAAAAACACGGTTGGTTGAGGCAAGTTCGTCTGGATTGGTTAAAATACTGTTCTCTGGGGGCGCCTATGGTTGTTATGAGACCGCGTGAAAAAAAAAGGAAATGTCTCCCCTTCTCTTTGGTTTCAGAACAAAAGAATGAGATCAAGTTGATTTTGAAACGCGTGTTTTGGTCATGAAAAAGATCTAAGAGCTGGTCATCCACTCTGGACCATCCGAAGAAGGGTCCCAAAACAATGTATAGGACAGACTGAATTTTTCCGGGGCGCTTATTGCGTTTGATAGCGTTTCCAATGCTAATGTAGATCTCTTTTACTTCAGGAGATAACTGGTCTTCTAACAGGTCGTTTGTCATTCGATGCGTGTGTTTATTAATCTTGTTTTGGGACGAGTGAAAAAGACCCCATGTGCCTCACTTCGCGCGGTTTGCCGCTTTCTTGTATCGGAGCTTTGAGACCAGTCTGTGTTGACGTTTGACGGTGATGTTGACTGTCGCTGTCATGAGTTTCGAGGGGTTTGCGCATGTACTCCTTGCGTGTAAAAACGCCGCGTTGCACACATGGGACAGACATGGTTAATTTTGTCCCTCATGTGGATCCGGACATGACGGGTACGATTTGAATTGCGGTTAAATACTTTACCGCAACGCGTGACAGGGGAAAACGCAGTGCTCCTTTTTTATGTTTGGTTTTTATGTGCTGCACTAGATTGTCCATTGCGACTAAACGTCATGTAGCTCTTTGGGCAAGAAATTGGCGCGGTGGCGGGCGTTAATCCATTTTTCTGAAAAGAAAACAAACTTTTGACAAAAAAACAGTAACCATATATTGATCGAATTTGAATGGAAAAACGCCTTTCAACCAGCGTTAAGACTCAGACTAGCTAATCATTGCGGCTTGATGACGGAGGTATGCTGTGTCCTATTTTGGTGTTGTGAATGTGTGTGTGTGTGTTCTTTCATACAGCGTTCCATGACCTGTGTATTGAGGATTACTGCCCGATTGCAGGTGACCATTACCGTGAAAGTGGGGTAGCACCATCACCACCACCACCACCGCCAGTACCACCAACCCCACCACCACCACCACCACCATCACCATCACAGCCACCACCTCCACCCACGCCGAAAACAAGTTGTAAGTAATGGTGTTAATGAATGAAACAGATCAATATATATTAAAAAGATTTTTTTGTTTTTTTTTTAAATAAATAAACAAAAGGTTGTTCGTTTTTTGTTTTGTTTCAGACACTGTTTACGGGACGAGGACCCTGGAGGACCCAATTGAAATATTTGATCTTTAAAAAAAGAAATGCAGTAAAAGCAAATGTCATATTTAACTGGAGTGTCCCGAGTGAGTTATTCTATGTGTGTGTGTTAAAGAGATCATCAATTTTTTTTTGCAATATGACAAATGAATGCGTGTTGAATGGTTTCGGGGAGACGAAGCTTGCTCATCTTTGTGAGAGAGTAGAATAAAGAGAGAAGAGTTATTTTGACTGTCAGTCATACTTCACACAACATAGTCTCTATGGCGGACAGACCTAAGAGAGAGAAAAAAGACAGAAAAAAAAATTAGTCATACCTCTATCTCTCTCTCCCCTCTCTCTCTCTCCTCAGAATAAAAGATAGTCGGATACATCTCTTCGACACACTGAGACGGGAAAAAAGGAGGGAGTGAAAGACAGGCAAAAGACTGAAGCGTACACAGTTAGATCAGTCCCCCAACACACACCAGGCAGTCAAACGTGATCCCTTTTCACCAAGATTTACTTATCCATCAGACCAACAAAAAAATATATACAAGCGCGCGCATCGAAACAAAACATATGAAATAAAAGGATGAAATCACGCAAGAAAAAAACTCTACCGACCCCCCCCCAACCCAATGTTCAACTGTCAGTTCAGCAACGTTTTTTTGTTTTTTTTTTTCAGTCATCTTCCTCCTCAAGGGCGGTTGCGGCGTCTCGCTTCATCCCCGACCACACTGGAGAAGAAGAGGAACTGACGAACCAAGGTCGACCAGGCCGTCGTCGGTTGACAGGAAACGTACCACATCCAACCTCGTCGACAGGGACCACCGTCGTGATTGGTAAGTATCGAAGCTCTTTTCCCATAGTAAACGTCTCCCCAGCGGCGTACAGTTTCTGACACCATTCTGTGCGGTCCCCTTCCAAAGGAGACGCTGGAAACAGGTCGAAACCGTTTTTGGCCTCCCTCCTTTGGTCGGCAAAAAGGTGCTGTTGTTGATGGGGTAAATTTGTTATAAGACAGGTAAATAGTGGCCTCCGGCTCCCCTTTGTATTCAGCAAGCAGTTTATCAAGGTCCGTGAAAAGATCCCCTGTTAACAAACTGAAGTAAGTCAGACACTCACGGACCCTCTCTGAACGCACCATACACCGCCTAATCCACACCCATCCCGCGTCCACCTCGTCATCGTACAGCGTAATTTGGGGGTCGGTTAATAGTTTTTTTTGATCAATGGAAACAGGCGCTTCCACCAAAACTCGTAGACAAAGTGGCTGAGTGGGGAGCGGTCTATTATCAAGTGTCGTTTGTCCTTGTTTTTGGATTGCGCTACAAAGGATAAAAAGTTTCATCCAGTAGGAATTTGGGTAATCCCGCTTTGACACGTGTCCAGTGAACCACCGGCCATTCATTCACTTCCTCATCATCACCTCGAATGAAATGATAAGTCGTTTCACGGGACACATTCGATTGAACGAAACCAAGTTCTGATTGTTGACAATGTTCTTTAACATACTTAATCAGTTTCTTTTTTCCGGTACCCGCCTGACCGTCGATGGCTTTGACCGATTGAATATTGCCCATCACCTACACACAAAACAAACCAAAAAAAAGATCAGCGCACACTGTTCAATGATTACATCTTCACCATTACACAAAAAAAAAAAAAAAAAAATTTCTTACTAATAAGCAGTATTCAGCAGATGATGTGAGAAAGGCAATTGTCAGTTTCTAAGAGAAAACCCTGTTGTTAATGGCCCTGATGGTTTAATAGATTTAAGGCAACGTGTCCATGACGAATCTTGGGATGAGTATTTGGATAGAATGGAGAAAGGAGGACAATGGGGCGATGAGACAACACTAATTGCTGTCCCATTTATTTTCGAAGTAGCTGTGACTGTACTGTCTGATTCTTTAGATAGTGTAGTCACGTTTCCCAAATCACCAATGCACAGTTCGTACCAAGATGTGCCAACACCGTTGATAGGACACATAAGCGAAATGCACTATGTTGGTTTGATTTACGATGTGGTTGACCAGTGGTCAGTGTCATTGACAAGTGGTCATTTTGGCCCAATTTGACTGACTGCTGATTAGAGTAATACGAGTGATTCGAGAGCGTGACTTCGAAGTCCACAGCCGCTTTTTTCTTCGACCACATCGTAAATTGTTAACATGAACTCGTACACTAAATAACAGTCAAACAGTGACATTGGGTAATGACCACTGGTCAATGGCACTGACCACTGGTCAGCAACGTCCAATTATGTTCACATGAAGTCGATCTACACTAATTAGCAGCCAAACTGTGAAATAAGGCCAAAATGACCATTGGTCAAGGACACTGACCACTGGTCAGCAACGTCATATATTGTTCACATGAACTCGTTCTTCACTAACTGGCAGTCAAACAGTGAAATTAGGCAAAAATTACCACTGGTCAAGGACACTGACCATTGGTCAGCAACGTCATAAATTGTCCACATAAACTCGTTCTACACTAATAGGCCAAATGACCATCGATCAGTGACCCTGGATAGTAATAATACTAAGAAAAGAGGACATAATTTCACACAGGGATCATTTCACTAGATAGTCGCAACGCGAAGCTACTATCTTCTGAAACGTTACTGTTACTACTATCTTCTGAAATCACTACTATAATTTTCATAAGTTAGTAGTATTACTACTATCTTATGAAAATTATAGTAGTGTTTTCAGAAGATAGTAGTACTAGTAACGTTTCAGAAGATAGTCGCCTGACACACGTCTCCCCCTCCCTTTCGCTCGGTGGGCGACCCAAGGGAAGCAACTCCCTCTCAAGGGCTTGAATCTCGTTCGGCCCCAGTTGTTTCCCTTCCCCCACCTCATGTCTCTGCCCGTTTGGGCAGGACACTGGGGTTTCGCCCTTTTTTCAGGGCGTCCCTCGGCGAACTGGCGCATCAGGTCCCCCATTTACGGGGTTGGGCCAGCAGCCACAGCACGATGATCGGCTCAGCGGCGGTTCTGTCGATCCCGTCCCCTTGTCCCCCTAACGGCGATCGACTCGGCTGCTGTTTCTGTCGTTCCCGTTACTGCATCCTGTGTCCAGTTCAGCTGCGGTTCTACCGCACACAGTTTGATTCCCATGGCAGAATCGAAGATGTACGAGCCCTCTCCGACAGTGGCTCAGAGGTGGGGTAATGAGGCAGACTTCACGTCTACCTTCCCCTTTCGCTTGGTGGCATCCCAAGGAAGCAACTCCCTCTCAAGGGCTTGAATCTCGTTCGGCCCGTTGTTTCCCTTCCCCCACCTCATGTTTCGGCCCCCCCTCTTGGGCAGAATACGTGGGTTTCGCCCTCATTTCAGGGCGTCCCTCAGGGGGCTGGCGCATCAGCCCCCCCCCCCCCCCCCCCCCCCCCCCCATTTACCGGGTTGGCCCAGCAGCCATAGCATCAGCCCCCCCTATCATGGGTCAGGGCCACTTTGCCTTGGGCGCCATGGGCCCAACGGCAGTATCCCCCGACCATGGGCTTTCCACACACCCCTGCTCCGGGTTTCCCTGGTGGCCGGGTTTTATGCCCAGCTCTCCACCAGTGCAGGCCTCTTCCTCCCAGGCCCCTTCGGCCCTCCCGACGGCTGATCCCTCCCTAGGAGTGTCTTGGGGATCAGCCAGCCTGGGCCTGTCTGGACTTTCACAGCGCACCACTTTGCCAAGGGCTGTCCCCCCCCCCCCCCCTCAGTCTGTGGCTCTGTCAAGGAGCGTGAAACCTCTCACAAAAGGCATTAGACGCTTGGAGACAAAGGGACATTGTACGTGGTATACAAATAGGTAATTGACCAATTAACCAGGGTACCTTACCCACCGCACACGGCCGAAGTGGTCAGATGACAAACAACACCTAGGAGAGAGTTCGGACCTGCCTGGTGGCGAAAGGGGAAGGAATGTAACCACTACGACCTCGGCACCCCAAGTGAGCGCTAAATGCTCAGTCAGCTGAGGTTCTTGTGTAAACAGTCAGTGAAGAGCAGGGGGCCTTGGATTTGTTCAGATGGTATTGCCGTGGGTCACTGTGTTGGTTCTATTGTCAGGCTGGCTGAATGCGTGTGGAGGTTGTAGTAACCCTCCTTAAGATAATACTGTGTTAACTGACCACCGAAGTCGGCGGGAATTTTTCGATGTCCATCTGGGCTAAGAGTGTGTTTGCTAATCAATTATAGGGTGTAATGTGATGGTGTGTACGA
>JAFLJL010015607.1:44041-54041 GCA_018398815.1 Conus ventricosus
AAAAAAAAAGGGTTGGGTCTAAACTAAACAACAGACTATTTTTTCCCTCTATGATTTAAAAACACCCGGGGGGGGGCAGCGAGCTGCTTACCAGTTTGACGCTGCCGCTGAAGAAGAAAAAATGAGAGGCTCTGGTTGGTCAGGGGGCGCAGTCTTAGAGATCAGATTAAAAGGCTAAGTATGCGCGATTGTAGGCAAGGCAAACATTCCGCTACCTCGGGAGTTGGTTTTAAAGAGAGCAGTTTTAAACATAAAAATCAGACGACAAATGTTTCTGTGGTGTGTTCTTGCAAGACTGCATCATGTCCGCGAACACGCAGAAAGGTGACTAACTATCGGCAATACGCCAAAGATCTTAACTTCAATGGAATATCCTTCCTGTTAGTGTAGACCAAATTGATCAGTTTGAAGAACAAAACAACCCAATAACTGTTAATGTATACACAGGGGATGAGGAAACAAATTTGGCGCCAATTAAAGTGTCCAAGAACAGTCCAACAATAGGCGAACCAGCCAAAAGTCATGTGGACTTACTCCTAATGTTTTCGCCAGCAGGGCTGCCCCATTACACATTGATACGCACAATGAGTAGGACTAATGCAGCATACTTCAAAAGATCATGGCAAACAAGAATTCTGTAGAAAATGTTTAACAAGAATGCCATCTGTTCAAGCCGCGAGCGAACATAAGAAACATTGTAAAAGTTCTGTAGACTGTAATACAGAACTAACTACGCCCCGCCAGGATCTAAGTTAGTTTTAAGAACTGGAAACGGCTCGCACATTCTCCATACGTAGTTTACGCAGACTTCGAGTCGCTTATTGTTCCTATGAAGGGCCAGCACCACAAAAACTTCGAAAAACAGTCTTAATGAGTAATCATCAGATTTGTTCATTTGCTTTTGTTATTGTTAGGTCGGATGGCGCTCATTCAACGCCAGAATATACAGAGGCCCAATGCGGCTAGAAGATTTTTACAGCGCATGCAGCAAGTGCGTATGATTGTTCTAATAATCTGAATTTATCTGAAATCATGATGACGCCTGAAGACAACAACAGTATGACTCAGCCACACATTGTTGGATTTGCGGTTTAGAGCTAACGCCCAAGAGTGTAAACCCCACAGTAAGAGACCATGATCACATTAGCGGAAAGTTCAGAGGAGCGGGCATAACAAATGCAATCTTCAACTAAAGTTTGATCCAAGACATGGAAGCTGCCCATCTTCTTTCATAACTTGCGAGGTTACGACTCCCATCTTATAATGAAAGCAGTGGACGATCCCTTCAGGGTGTCATGCATTGCACAGTCATCAGAAAAGTACATGTGTTTCACTTTAAAAAAACAGGGTCTTTCTACGACTCTATGCAGCACATGATGGGCTCATTAGAGGCACTGGCTATGTCCTTAAAGTCCTGCCCAATAACGGAAAAATTTATTTTGACTCAACGCTTGTTAGAAAGGGTGTTTTACCCTTATGAGTACATGAACAGTTGGGAAAGGTTTGACAAAAGAGACGCTTCCTCCTAAAGGCGCGTTCTTTTCTAGTCTTAGAGGAAAGGACATCAGCGACTCCGATTACCAGCATGCTCAAGATGCGTGGCGAAGTTAGATTGTAAAACGATGGGAGACTATCATGACTCCTACTTAATGGCCGATGTATGTTTGTTGGCGGACGTCTTTGAAAATTATACGAAGACCTGCATGAAACATTATAGCCTGGATCTGCGCATTACATTTCTGCGCCCGGGATGAGTTGGGACGCTTTCTTAAAGTTTACTGGAGTACAGATTGATTTATTGTCAGATTTACCAATGATTCAGATGATTGAAAACGGATTGCGTGGGGGAATTAGTATGGCGTCGCATCATTACTGTAAAGCAAACAACAAATACTTGGACGATTATGATCCGAGTAAAAAGTCTAACTATCTCATGTATTTAGATGCAAACAATCTGTATGGATGGGCAATGGCGCAATCACTTCCATTACGTAACTTTAAAATGCACACAGGTACGAATAATATTCAAAAGGCATTAAAGTGGTTGGGCAGTTTAACCCCTGATCAACAGCGGGGTTTCATTCTAGAAGTTGACTTAGAATATCCTCATGAACTCCATGACCTGCATAATGACTATCCATTAGCAGCAGAAAGTCTAAAGATGGATCCAAGAGAGCCGCCTAAACTTGTGCCTAATCTTCGAGGCAAAAAAAATTATGTCTGTCATTACAGACTTCTACAATTTTATTTAAGAAAATGGGTTGAAGTTGACAGCAGTTCATCGCATAATTGCTTTTGATCAAGAACAGTTCATGAAACCATACATCATGAAGAACACTGATCTCAGAACTAAATCCACAGATGCTTCAGAAAAAGACTTTTTCAAGCTGATGAACAACAGCTGTTTTGGAAAGACTATGGAGAATCCGCACAAGCGTAAAGATGTTAGATTGGTCACCAGAGAGAATGAAGCAATTAAGCTGACTTCAAAACCTAATTATCAGGACTTTAGAAGATTTCATGATCAGCTTTTTGGCATAATGATGAAAAAAAGAAAGTCAAATTAGACAAACCTGTATTTATTGGGTTTACTGTTTTTAGAATTATCAAAGCTTTTGATGTTAGAGTTTCTTTATGACTATTTAAGCCCTCGTATCCTGAGTCCAGAGTACTTTACACAGATACAGACAGTTTTGTTATAGATATTCCTACTGAAGACATCTATAAAGACATGGAAACCGATGTAGCTAAAGGGCATGCAGGATGGTATGACACGTCCGATTATCCTAAAGATTCGCCTTTGCATTCAATTACTAACAAGAAGGTTTTAGGAAAGATGAAGGATGAATTATCTGGAAAGGTGATCAAGGAGTATGTGGGGTTAAGGTCAAAAATGTACAGTATTTCGAGCCAGGAGAAAATCATTAAGAAGCAAAGGGAATATCTCGCAGCGTTGTGCAGTCAAACATATCACATGACAACTACAAAGAAGCATTGTTTGGCAATAAGACTTTTCATCATGACAACGTAAAACTGCGATCTAATCTACATGAGATCAACACAACTGTTGTAACAAAGAAGTCATTAGATAGAACAAACACAAAACGGGTGTTTGTTAATCCAGAGTTTTCATATGCAATTGGGCACTGGAGAACCGTAAATTAATTAAAGCGGGAACTGTGCCCGGTGGGATTATCTGAGTTCTTCTTTCACAAAAGATCTTTGAGGGGCTGGCTGTTTTGTTGTGCCAGTTTCTCGTAAATAATACACGGGCGGATTCATTTTTACAATTCTTTTTATTTCTTTACGGGTCAACCACTCCAAACCGGATCAGTTGCCCTGATGCGAGTGTCCCCTTCTGTTTCCCCCCGGTAAATAAAGGTACCTTACTTTTAAACCAAACGGCAATAGTTTGCCGGATGAAGACTCTCCTTCAGCAACATTTATTGTTTTTCTTTTGATTGCTTGTACTGGTTTTAGCCCTTTAAATTCTTCATATTCATTGCGCGCAAAACTGAGGGCAGTCTTCTAACCCATTCTGTGTTGCGAGAATTGTAAATCAGCTCTCTGTGATACTGGTAGGGGGAAAAGTCTTTCAGCTAACTGTTTGTTAAAGTTTTCGACTAAACCCTGTGATCTATGAACTCCTGGAATGCCTCTTTTAATGGTAACTCTATGTTTCAACAATAATTGATTCACTTGGCTTTAATTCTTTCCATCATCGACTTGAATCATGCGAGGGAAGTTAGGGGCCTCGCTGGTATATCAGCTGTATAGCAAACAGCAACAGCAGAAGCACTCTTTTGTGTTATGGTTCTGCATTTTGTATCTTGAAGCCATGTCAATGACTGTGAGGGGCGTATTAATCTTTTCGTCTAATCCAATCAGAGGGTAAATATAGAGATCCATTTGATGGGTGTCGTTTTGGAGTTGTATTGACAAAGTGCGGCCTCTGTATTCGTCTAGGCGCAGGTAAATAAATTTGCCAAATCGCTTGTTTAGATAACCATTCTTTTGCTGTTTGTTCACTAACCCCCGCTGCTTGGCTTAGCTTTTTAATTGCTGTGATGCCCTTCCAATATCCTTTTGGTGAATAATAGATTTTGTTCATTTTTTACTCAGCCAATATATGTGCAACAAAATACACAACGGTCATACAACGACAATAAACGCGATTTCTTGCATCTTTTGTTTTTCTGATGGTTGATAAAAGTCACTGAATTTTGGTGGGGGCAATGTTTGGACTGGTTTGCCTGTTACTAGAAATATTGTTTTATTGCTTGATCAACATTTTTAAATGTGTAAGCTGCATGCCTGTCTTTTCAGTTGTGTCATTAATAAAATCAACTGCTCAAGTCTCTGCCTTTCATAGGCGTCTTGTGCAGCTGCTAGTTCCTCCATAGCTTTGTTATGTCTTTTTCTCTCGCCGTCATTCCCCAGTTTACTAAATGCGAAATTACTTCCGCTAAAAGCAAGCGCATTCACCACAGCGCCGCCTATCATTATTGCGAGTGAAGCCATTTTTTATAAATGTATTTTTTTTCTTACATATTTATATTGTCTGGAATTATTCCTTGCTTGACTAGAAAATCTTTCGTGGCAACCGAAGCTGCAATGATAGCAATCAGCTTTGCTGAATCCTCAAAGTCTAGTTTGCCAAGATCTGCTGGTTTAATTCTTAACAAGCTTTTACCAAGCATTGAGTATCCTACACTTAGCCCTCCAATAACAGCAGAATGGTATACAAGGTTAGCAACAGTTTTTTCAGGTGCTCATTTTTATAAAATAAAATAATTATAATTTATAAAAAACATGAACAGCGATGATCTACTACAGCTACAAGGCAGCCTAAACCTTCTGAACTTATGAATGACCAAGTTGATGATCAAGCTATTATGCCCAAAAAGGAGAGGCTGTATTCTTTGGCAGCGTGTGGAAAAACAAAACAGTTCCTCGGAACTGAATTCAGCATTGAACAGATTCAACAGATGGCGCCGCAAGACATTTTAAAGTATCATAACAGGTATGAAGCGCAGCTGGGGTCTAGAATGGTGAAAAGTGTGGGGCAAACGGTTCTTGTTTGTACACTAAACTAGTCGTAAATTTGCTCCCCTTGATTCTGAACAAGATCTTACGTATGATTTAACGCAAGATCCAGTTTTAACAAAGTCATTAGAGTCTCTAGGATGTGATTTATACTATAGATTTGGAACATTGTTATCGCCAGCGATCATGGGATTAATAACTTTTTAATCATAAGATTTTGTTTCCCTTCAAAAATGAACGAGCGGGAAAATCATCAGAACCAGAAAACACTGAATCAGGTGGAGAAAGTAACCAAGCCAGAAAATCATCAGAAAACGCTGAATCAGGTAGAGACCATTAAAAATCCTGGGCGTGTTGAAGCAGGAAAAAAAATTAGCAGAGTGGAACAGACAAAAAAAATTAATGTTACAGCATCATGAAAACATAACACCGCCAACGCCAGAACAAGTTGATTCAATGCCAGCTATAAAAACTCCATGTGATACAAGGGCCCCAAAGTCTTCATGGAATATTGAACTTAAAACTGTTGCCATTTTTGGCGCCATTGGCTGCTGTTGGGGGCAGTTATTGCGGCTATAAAATATATACACAATTGCAACAGAAACAAAAGAAATCAAAAAAATTTTGAACCATTAAATACAAAAAGAGACAACTGCACGCCAAAACCGCCAATAAACAAAGCATCATTTGATCCATTTGAAATGTAATAATATTTTAAGAACTTAATTTTAAATTTTTTAATAAACATAGATCATGGCGTATTATAAAATGATAAAGTCAATAAATAAAGACATGGAGTCTATAAAAGGCATTTCCATAGACCAGAATTGTAATCAATGCGGTTGCTTCGGATGTAAAAACTTCATTAAAATCTATGCAGAGAACGCCGAGCAAGACATCCTCAACGATGACGCGTTTTTTGAGGCGTGTGTGTACTATATTAGACATCTACTATTTAAGATAAAAACATAGATTGTATTTTTTTGATAATTATAAGATAACTTAATAAGAACTTGGTTGTACTTAAAGGATGACTTAGTTATGATCTTGAGGTGACTTAATCAAGAACTTAATCAAGAACTTATTAAGAACTTGAAGTAACTTGGGGATGACTTAAGGACAACTTGAGAATGACTTAAGTAAGAACTTGAGGATGACTTAGAAGTGACTTGGGGTAACTTCAGTTAAGAACTTGTGGATGACTTGAGTGTGCATGCGTGGGGTGGGGGTGGGTGGACGTGCGTGCGTGGGGTGGGGGTGGGGGGAGGGTGCGTGCGTGGGGTGGGGGTGGGGGGAGGTGCGTGCGTGGGGTGGGGGGGTGGGGGGGGGGGGGGAGGTGCGTGCGTGGGGTGGGGGGTGGGGGGGAGGTGCGTGCGTGGGGTAGGACAAAACACACACACACAAACAAACAAACAAACACAAACAAACAAACACACAATAGACAGGACAGTGCTTGTAAGACTTGGCCTAGTTTGCTGTGCTCCTCTTTTCTCAACCAGGCTTGCAACTGGCTTATGGCAGAGTTACAGCAATTACTGCTGTAGCCGAGCTTTTATGGCGGCTCTAATCGCCAGTAGTAGTACATCCGTCATTGTATATTTGGAGCATTTATATGAAGATAGTGCTGGCCACACACTACTCCTCTCCATACTGGTAGATGTACTAAGGTCTTGCCTAACCCTATCTAGTTTGTTTGCCAGAACATTCAAAAATCGTTATCCAGTTTGCATAAGGGCACACTGCGTTTTTTAAAAAAATCAAACAGCCGAACAGTACTATATTTAGAGTCATGTCATACTACAGCGTGGCTCGTGCGCTTTCTAGGTCAAACAGGCGAGCTCGCCTGATTGACCCAGTATTGCTTGGGTGCTTTCTAGCCGGATCAATGCTGGCAAAATGCCAGGCCAGCGGTAGTAAAACTGGCTGTGGAAGTGGCTCAATTACTCCTGCCATGCAGGTTCTAACACGTCATGTGTATCATGCCAGAATGCTTTAAAGTTGGGGTTAGATTGTATGTATTTCAGAATGAGTTTTCGTTTGTTGTATAACTCATTGAAAGAAATCGCGAGTTTGTGAAAATTTTGGATAAGAATAGAAACAAAATGACACTTCAATTAGTCTTCTTGCACGAGTTAAAATCAACCAGCAAATCTTCTTCAGATAAGACTCCCAGTTTTTTGTTTTTGACTGTTTCAAAATTGTCTTTGCTTTCTGAAGCCAATGCCCTAAAAAAAGAGCCTGAGAAAGAGATTTCCTTTCGTCATCTTTCACTGAGTAACAAGCCCGGTGTAAGATGGGGGTCATTTCTTGAACAGTTTTTAAAGGTTTTGGTTTCATCAATGGATCGGAAGGCAGCTCACAAAGCTGTGTTTTCAAATATTTGTCAAGATCTTCAACTGAGAGTTCTGTTTTTTGTTGAGGAAACAAAAACGAAATGCTTCCCTTTTTGGGTTTTTAGGGAGGAGAACAAGGCTCGCCGCTCAATTTCTTTGTCAAAAACTTTGCCATGGCCTCATGATAAACAATGTATTTTTCCACAAGATTAGTCTGTTGATCGGAAAGTTTTCCTTGCGAAGATAACAACACTTCATCCCTTTCTTGAGTAATATTAGTGTCACTTCCAGCACTGGCAGAAAACAGTGAAATATCACTTCCTGACTCGCCATGTTTTTAACACACACACACAAGTTCTCTCCGCTCAGCCCGCCTGTCAAATGTAAAATCACAGCACAGTAGGCCTAACCACAACGCGCTTGCACAGCAGTCAGTGGAAGAATGTGTAGCGCGAGCGGCCAGAAGGCTACGCTTAGCCCGCTGATTGGCTAGTTAGAACAGCGCCCCCAAGCGTGGAACGTTCTAGAAGCTGATGTAATGCGGGGTGAAGAGGAGGGGGGAAGAGGGGTGGGGGAGGTGCGGCAGTATTGATTTTTTAGCCTGTGTGTGCAGGTGTCCGTGTTAGTTTGCGTGGGTGTGTGTGTGTGTGTGAGAGAGAGAGAGAGAAAGTGTCTGTGTGTGTTAGTGTTCGTGTTAGTGTGTGTGTGTGTGTGTGTGTGTATGTGTGTGTGTGTGTGTGTGTGTGTGTCTTTCTGCCCGTCTGTCTGTCTCTCTGTCTCTCTTCTCTGTCTGTCTGTCTGTCTGTTCTGAGGGCAACTTAACCTTAGGGTTTCTCTCTCTCCCCACGCTATAGTTAACAATACCGCGAAGTAATCGGAATAGCCTGGTGCACCCACCGTGTATATGGGCGCGTTCAGCCACAACTGCTTTTCCCTGCGTTACTCTATGGGAATGTGTTCAGTCCTGCTACTTTACTCTACGCTACTCTCTGAAAACTTTAGTAAATTAGTATTAAAAACGGATAACCCTGCACAGTATGTTTGTTTGTAGATAATCGTTATTTTTGGTTATTGAAGTCTTACTTGTCAGAGAACTGTAATATGCTGATTTTAGGTCACTTTCGCCCAAAAACTTGGTGGAGGAGCAAGTGGCTTAGAATGAAGGTTTTCCTGTTCTCTAAGGCATTTATCCAACACAAAGCATAAAAAAGATGAGACCCCACACATATAGGTTGACAAAAGACACAGCTCATTCTTATCAAACATATAATTCCACCAGAACGTCTTCCGTGTGTCGACAGTTTAACAGCAGGCTTACAGAACAATGTGTACCCTTTAAAAATAGGCACCTGAAAATCTTCTACAAACGTCTCAACTAAACAAACAAAATCAAAGGAACAAACATACGAAAAATCATGATCATGTATTTTTGGAGTAGTCCATTAACGTTCCAATGAAGGAAAGAAAAGGGTTTCGTTTTATTACATACATTAGCATCATCAAACTCATTATTCATCACTGACGAGGTCGATCCACACACATTTCCATTTGACACATCGTCTACAGAGCTGTTCACGTGTACCGGCGACACAGAAACCTCGTCACAGAACACGGGCGCACAGTTCTCACGTGGCGCTAACTCGCTGACACTGTCGCGCTGTGACAAGGCCACCGGCGTCGACTCAGTATGCGTTCCTTCCACAGCAGCGGACAAAAAACAAGGATAAATACAGGACCGGCCTAACCCCTATTTCATTACCACAAGACGATCACCCGAGTCCAACGTGTAACGAGTTCCGTCCACAAGGAGATGATCATGGATCATTGCGGCACGTTTCCCGTCACTTCTTGCCTGTTTAAGATGAGGGGTTAGTTTTCTTCTTATGTCTCTCACTCTTGTGGAAAAATCCTCCCCTACAAAGATTTTGGTGCCCTTGAGTTTCCGCTTAGCTTTAAGTATGTCCATTTTCTGTTTATAAAAAACACATCGTGCAATTATCGGGAATCCGGTTTGGAACTGACACGATGGACCCTATCGAATTCCACATCGCGAGACAGTTCCAGCTGATCAGTGATGAGTTCCCTAATAATGTCCTCACACTGCGCGCTTGTCTCATTCTCCTTCCTGGCGAGACCATAGAAGAGGAGTTGTTTCGCCTGGACCTCCCACTTCCAGGATCGTGTCCGCCCTTCCTCTACCGTTGTCCATTCTCTCGAGACCATGAGGGCGTGTTTCCTCTCCTCCAGGTCGTCGCTCTTCTGTCACTTCGAGAAGTGGTGCGCGACCCACCTCCCGCCTCAGCCCTCTCATCTCCTCCTGCATGGCAGCATACCCCTCACGGAGAAGACGCATGTCCTGCTTGACCTCGTCAAATTTCCGGTCCATCGACTGGAACATGGTCATGAGGTCGGACAGGGACGGCTCCTTCACTGGCTGGTTAGAGGCGCCTCCCTGAGGGTTGACAGGTTTCTCCAGACTCACTCTGCCACTGCTCGCCCCAGTGCTGGAGAATCGGGTCTGCCTGGTGCTGTCACGTCCTTGTGCAGGGTTGGGGCCAGGATTAGTTTAAATATCTCCACAACGAAGCAGAAGGCTCCCCCAGAACAAAAACGTGAGGAGC
>JAFLJL010015608.1:0-22915 GCA_018398815.1 Conus ventricosus
AAATTGTCAGCTTTTGCAAGGTTAACTTTACAGGGTAACGGGAACATAATGAAGCTTCAGATTCATCAAGATGACATTACCATGTACAGACTAATCCATAAAGACAACAGCATCATGCATGTGATGTATTGGAAGTACACAGAAAATGAGGAATGTAAGTGGCATCCCGAAAAGAGGATACAAATCCTGCATAGCAAAGCCCTTCCCTGCACTAACAAAAAATTACTCTTCAATGCTTTGAATGGAGGCTTATATGCATGTACACACATCATGGCATTGCTTTGCATCTGTGCACGAACAGGATCTTGGAATAAACTTCATTTCAACTGATTTACTTGTTGGTGAACAGCTCATCCATTGGTATTTCAGAAGGGGTGATACATAGAAACTTTCAGTAACCAAACATTCTGAAAGGGATTTTCAGTCCAGTTGAAATAAGGATGTGGGGATACTAAAGTGAAAATACTGAATCCTTCATTGGGAGCATACATGTCGATTATGACATTAATATTACTTTTGTGAAATGCACCAGGAAAAAGATTTGGGGATTCCATAAGTTTGCATGTGCAAGACAGAAGTGGTAGCCAGCAGCCCCAGGGAATCTGGCTTCCAAGTCAAGTGGTAGCCAGCAGCCCCAGGGAATCTGGCTTCCAAGTCAAGTGGTAGCCAGCAGCCCCAGGGAATCTGGCTTCCAAGTCGAGTGGTAGCCAGCAGCCCCAGGGAATCTGGCTTCCAAGTCAAGTGGTAGCCAGCAGCCCCAGGGAATCTGGCTTCCAAGCCAAGTGCTAGCCAGCAGCCCCAGGGAATCTGGCTTCCAAGTCAAGTGCTAGCCAGCAGCCCCAGGGAATCTGGCTTCCAAGTCAAGTGGTAGCCAGCAGCCCCAGGGAATCTGGCTTCCAAGTCAAGTGGTAGCCAGCAGCCCCAGGGAATCTGGCTTCCAAGTCAAGTGGTAGCCAGCAGCCCCAGGGAATCTGGCTTCCAAGTCAAGTGGTAGCCAGCAGCCCCAGGGAATCTGGCTTCCAAGTCAAGTGCTAGCCAGCAGCCCCAGGGAATCTGGCTTCCAAGTCAAGTGCTAGCCAGCAGCCCCAGGGAATCTGGCTTCCAAGTCAAGTGCTAGCCAGCAGCCCCAGGGAATCTGGCTTCCAAGTCAAGTGGTAGCCAGCAGCCCCAGGGAATCTGGCTTCCAAGTCAAGTGGTAGCCAGCAGCCCCAGGGAATCTGGCTTCCAAGTCACTGCCCTCACTACAAAGATCAGAGCAAGAAGGATTGCAGGCTCATCAGCCTATGATCTCATGAAAGATCAGAGCAAGAAGGATTGCAGGCTCATCAGCCTGTGATCTCATGAAAGATCGGAGCAAGAAGGATTGCAGGCTCATCAGCCTATGATCTCATGAAAGATCAGAGCAAGAAGGATTGCAGGCTCATCAGCCTGTGATCTCATGCAAGATCAGAGCAAGAAGGATTGCAGGCTCATCAGCCTGTGATCTCATGCAAGATCAGAGCAAGAAGGATTGCAGGCTCATCAGCCTGTGATCTCATGCAAGATCAGAGCAAGAAGGATTGCAGGCTCATCAGCCTGTGATCTCATGCAAGATCAGAGCAAGAACGATTGCGGCTCATCAGCCGTGATCATGCAAGATCAGAGCAAGAAGGATTGCGGTCATCAGCTGTGATCTCATGCAAGATCAGAGCAAGAAGGATTGCAGGCTCATCAGCCTGTGATCTCATGCAAGATCAGAGCAAGAGGATTGCAGGCTCATCAGCCTGTGATCTCATGCAAGATCAGAGCAAGAAGGATTGCAGGCTCATCAGCCTTGTTCTCATGCAAGATCAGAGCAAGAAGGATTGCAGGCTCATCAGCCTGTGATCTCATGAAAGATCAGAGCAAGAAGGATTGCAGGCTCATCAGCCTGTGATCTCATGCAAGATCAGAGCAAGAAGGGGATTGCAGGCTCATCAGCCTATGATCTCATGCAAGATCAGAGCAAGAAGGATTGCAGGCTCATCAGCCTATGATCTCATGAAAGATCAGAGCAAGAAGGATTGCAGGCTCATCAGCCTGTGATCTCATGCAAGTCGAGCAAGAAGGATTGCAGGCTCATCAGCCTGTGATTCATGCAAGATCAGAGCAAGAATGATTGCAGGCTCATCAGCCTGTGATCTCATGCAAGATCAGAGCAAGAAGGATTGCAGGTCATCAGCCTGTGATCTCATGAAACGGTCAAGATTCCTTTTTGAGAAAGAACCAGAAACCATTTAGACAATGACTAATTAGAACAGATGTCCCACAGCGCTGTGGGCAATACACCCCCCTAGAAGGGCAACCAACGCTTGAGACGCCGCCATCCAGAAGTTGCTAGTTCAAATCCAGGCGGCCCCAGAAAAAAAAAAAAAAAAATCTGACGGCAGAAGGGCACCAAAGATTCAAGACCTGGATGCACCCAGTCCCTTCGCACGCACCGCACACACACACACCACACACACTGAACAACAACAGAATTCAGAAATTTCCACGCGAGTGGGGCAGGTAGAATTTCCCTTGCTTGTTCTTAATCAGGAGAGAAAGAGTGCCCATGCCCCCGCCACTGACCGTTACAAAACATAAACCCGAAAAATCATAACATGCTGCAGTGTGACCCCTACCTTGGCGCTGATGTGCTACTTTCCTCTGCAGATTTTTTCCCGTCTCTTGCCCACCTGTTATCTTTCTCCCCTACCAACTAGCTGTGTGTAGCATAACTTAGCAAGCAGTTCGTACTCTGTGAGAAAATGAAGTGGGGCCTGACTAATGTGCCTTCGTTCCGTGGCATAATCTTGTTTACCCTTTCTGTGGCAGTCAAATATGTAAGGCAGTTCATCTGACAGGGATGTACTAGGTGTTTCTCCTCTCTCTCTCTTCTGCCTTATGGTCAGACTAGAAACGTTTTTCACAAACACACCACACAACACACAAAACAGGGAGGAGAGAAAGCACATACACACAAGAAAAAAAGAAGATTTTAAAAGACGGAAGAGCACCCTGTCTTTGACAAACAGAGCATTCTGTGCAAAGATAAGATAAGATAATGTTGCTTATAGCCCAGCCGACCGCCAAAGGGCCACATCAGGGCTGTCACCACGTTAAAATCAACTCACCAGTTATTTAAAAAAAAAACAAAAAAACTTTCAACATCTCTTTAAAGGGAAAATCGTCTAGAAACGCCCTGAAACTTTGTTAAAAATCTTTCTTCCGGTAAAATCTTATAAATCAGATGAAAAATGTTAATCTCTCTCAAAAACTCAAGGATCAGTCAGGCGGGACACCCTGAACAGGATCTTCATGGACTCCGCTGTAAAATGTTTGTGTCTCACATGTGCAAGTCCCAACACTAAAAGAATATGTTTCATTGTGAGTGGCACATGACATGGAATGCACCACGGAGCTTCTTCACTTTTTAAAAAAGGTAGGAATGGGTAAATTAGGGAATGGCCGGTGTGCAGCCGGCACATAACCGTTTCCTCTTTACGACCCAGACGTAGATGGGAGGAAGTCCTTAAGGTTTGGGACGGATCTGAAAGAGTTTGTTACTCGTCTGTGTGTTCCAATCTCTCCCAGAGGTCTCTCACATAATCGTTAATTTTGGGGTTTCACATCTGAGCAGGGGATTAAATGTTGGACAGTTTCTCTCTTGTGGCGTTCTTGGCTAAACGATCAACCATTTCGTTCCCGCCAATGCCAACATGACCAGGAACCAAGCTAGAGTTAAATGTTGTAACCATCCGCTTTAAAACTTGCTAAAAAGTTCAAAGAAATGAAAAAGTTCTGGATGCTGAAGGTTGCGGCCAGCTATGGCCCCCAAAGTGCAGCGAATCCGACAGAACCAGAAAGTCCCTTTCGTGATTGTGAGATTATCTTCAAAGCCAAAACCAGAGCAGTAAGTTCAGCAGAATAGACAGAAGCATCTGAATGTATATGTTCCAACAGTTTTCTGAGAAGGAGCCCAGGGCAATAGGCTGCAACAGGCCACTCCATCTTCAGACTTGGAACCGTCAGTGAAAACTTTTTGATAGGATGGGAATTTCGAACAGAGGTCAGATACAATGTACGCCAGAGAGCTGGTAGACTCCCTTTTCGAAAAGCTGCAAGATCGAAAAGAATCTCTGGCGTGAAAAGGTCCACGGGGGGTGATCCGGAAAAATTGGAAAAATCCCACACAACTCCTTGGTCTAGACCTGCTTCCGCACGTTGAGGCTGATACGAAGACCAAACGGCGGAATACATTTCGGGTTGTTTTCAAACTTACTTTGGAACGGAGGGTCAAAAAACACAGTCATAGGCAGGGTTTTCTGGTTCCGAGGGAAAAGTCGGATATAAATTCAAAAACAGTTTCAGCCTGCGGTTGGACAGTGAAGGTTCACCCTGCCTCTGCGTACAGGCTGTACACAGGGGTGGTGCGGAATGCTCCAAGACAGAGTTCAAGCCCTTGATTGTGTATAGGGTCAAGAGTTTGAAAGGGAAGACGATCTTGCGAGCCCTACACAACACAACCGTAGTCCAGTTTTTGGGAAAGGCCAAGGCTCTGTAGAGGTGCAGCAAAGTTTTCTTATCAGCGCCCCCGTCAGGGTGCGCTACGACCCGCAGAATATTCAGTGCTTTCTGGCAAGCAGTTTTGAGGTTTTTAAAGTGGCTGAGAAAGTTAAAGTTTCTGGTCAAAAATAACTCCCAGAAATTTGGGGCCCCTTTGACAGCTGGAATGGGAGATTTCCCTACTTGAATTTCAGGATCTGGAAAAAAACTGACGGAAATGATGGAAGTGAATACACAGTGTCTTTGTAGGAGAAAAGGTGGAAAAACCCTTTTCATCCGCCCACTGATGAATTTTATCCACGCAAAGCTGGAGCCTGCGCTGGATACTCGGGTACAGGCTTCCCGTTGTTAGAAGCAAATCATCTACAAACAAAAGAGCAGTTTTGAACCCTGCTGAATGTTAACAATGTTGTTGATCTTGATGTAAAGAGGGCGAGGAGACAGTATGCTCCCTGTGGAACACCCAACTCCTGCTCGTGAACACAGAGAGAGTGGTGCCAACCTGGACCTGAAACTGTCATTCTGCCAAAACATTTGTATGAAAAGTGGAAAATGACCTCGAAAACCAGATCATGGAGATCATTAAGTATCCCTGACTTCCAGGTGGTATCGTAGGCCTTCTCCAAGTCAAAAAAAATAGCCACTGCATGCTGTTTGTTCAAAAAGGCGTTCCGAAGTGTAGATTCCAGACGAATCAAATGGTCACTGTAGTCCGATGTTTGCGGAAAACCCCACTGTTCTTTCGCCAAAAGGCCATCGGTTTCGAGTTCCCACATGAGTCTAGCATTGACCATTTTCTCCATCAATTTACAGACACAGTTGGTTTAAAGCTATGGGACGGTAGTTTGATGGGTTAGAAAGATCTTTTCCAGGTTTGGGAATGGGAAATGAGGGCTTTTCGCAAGAGGGTGGAAAGAAACCGCAGTCCCCACATGGTTGTTTACCTGTTAGCAGTATGTTCAGACCTTTTTGCGGAAGATGTTTTCAACAGTTTATAATGGATTTCATCTATACCCGGAGGGAATCGCTGCAAGAAAGTAAGGGAGATTTCAGTTCGTTTAAGTGAAAGGAAGATTGTAGTCTTCCATGTTGTTTGACGAAAAGTTGGCAGGGTGATTTTTCTTTAAGGGCTTTGTTTTTTACCCAAACTGGCTGATTTGTTAGAAGAGGAGGAATTCTTTTCAATGGTTGAAGCAAACGATTAGAACTGCTTTTTTCTCTGTTATTAAAGAGTCCGAAAACTTTAGATGGTTCACAGTGGGACAGGTGTTCTTCCCTTCTCCAGGATGACGTTTACTGTTTTTAAAAAGTTTTTGTCTCGTTTTTGGGAGGGGGGGGTTTTCTGATGGGCTCGAGCGTTGGGACCCAAAGGCTTTGGGATCCCCAAAGGGCTGGGGGCCCGTTTCCCGAACTTTTAAAATTTTGTTGGCGTCTGAATGGAACCAAAAGGGGTTTTTGGCATTTTTGGAAATTTGTCGGAAGAAACTGGAAACAGGCTTTAGCACATTTTATTTACAAAGTTTGTCAAAAGGGGTTTGGGTGGGTCTGGACTCTGAAGAAATTTAGTTTTCCTGGGAAAATTCCCTTGGAAAAAAGGGGGTTTCAATTTTTAAACCCGTTTGCCTTCTTTTTTAATTTAGATGGTTTCGGGGGACGAGACGTTTTCAGTTTTTTACGGGTTGTAGAAGGGGCAGGGGGGGAAAAGGTCACCCTTTCCCTGCCATGTCATTGGGGCCCGACACTCATAGTCCCGGGGCCCGCGAGGGGGGGCACAAATCACAAATCTTTAAAAACGGGGAAAATGAAAACCCGTGGAAAAAAGGGGGGGTTAAAATTGCGATTTTTCCCTCGGTTTAGGGCAAACAAAATTCCCCAAAAACAGAAAGGACATCCTAATAAGCCCGGGCCCCTGGGTGCGAAACTGAAAATACCCAAAGAGGATTGTGGGCCCGTTAAAGTCACCCAACCCGCAAAAAAAGGTTTTAGGAAGTTCTCCGATGAAAACTGAAAGGGGCCTGACGACAAACCGGGGGACAGAAAAGGGGGGCGATAAAGTGAGCAGATTGTCCAGTCTTGTGGAGAGTTTACTTTTTGCAGCTACGCCCTGGGAAAGGGAAAGGGGGTCGAGCGAAGGACCCATACAGGGGAGTTTTTTTGTATGAGGGAAAGGGCCCAAAACCCCCCCCACAGTCCCAATGTGGAAAAGGTTTTTTGCAGGTTTTTTTGAAAGAATTTTTTAAAGCCCGAAAAAAGTGAAGGTCTTTGGGCTTTGAATTTGAGTTTTCCCGAAGGCCCCAAAGGGGAAAGGTTTTTAGATTGACACAGAAGCTGCAGCTTTCCCCAAAGTTGGAATTTAGTCCAGGAAATTCCAAAGGATTATGTACTATCCATGGTTGAAAAGGGCGGAAAAAAAGGGAGAAAAACCCGGGGCATTCTCCTCAACAACGTTTCCCCTTCCAAAGGGGGTGATTTTAAATTTCTTAGTTTCCCCTGGACTGTGTTGGGGCCTTTGGAAAACCCGCTGGCAGACTTGCCCCAGGTGACGAAGGCCTGGGTTTGGAGATTTTGGTTAAATTTTTTTTTCTCCATTCCCCACATCAGTTAAAACCCCCCTGCCTGCACAAAGCAGCTAAAGGGAGGTCGGGGGGGGGGGGGGCTTTTTGTTTTGCCGGGCAGCAGAGGGAAAATTTAGTGCGGGGCCCGTCGGGGGGATGGCAGATTTTTTGCCCCACCAGGGGCCCCATTTTGGGGGTTGGGAGGTGGTGGACTTGTTTCCACCAAAGTTATCTGTCTTTTTTTGTAAAGTTTTTGGGGGAAAAAGAAAAAACGTCGTTGGCAGCAGACTAAATTTGTCGTTTTTTTTTTTTTCCCGCCGAAGCGTTATAAAGACTGTTGGGTCAAACTCCCAAAACCCTGTTTGGGGGCTTCAAAAAATGAGTCTTTTTTTCTTTTTTTTAACCCTTTTGGATGTTGACTTTGAATAGCCCGGGCATTGCGTGAAAAAGGAGGGGTGGTCGCCCCGAGTTCCACAATGCGCCGGTTTTTACAGGGGCCCCATCAGGGGTTGCCTTGCAAAAAAAAACCCCAAACCCCACCCCCTCCCGGGAACAGCGGTCTTGACATGCCCAATTCTGGCATTTAAAGGGCAAGGGCTTGGAAAAGGGAAAAACATAATTTGTACAGGACATGAAAATATCCTATTTAAAGTAGGAGGTCCCCACGGGGTTTGGGCAAAAAGCCCGAAAGAGGGTTTTGGGTGGCCTCTTTCGCCCCTTTTTTCACTGTCACCCTATGCCCCTCTGTCACCCCCTGGGATGCCATTTTGCCTTGATCTCTGCCTTTTGAGACATCCTAAGATTGGGCATGGGAATGATCCTTTAGGGGGAATTCAGCTGTTTTTGGGGGGGGGCCCCGGAAACTCTCGGTCTACCAGCTTTGTAGCTTTTAGCCGCTGCCCCTTTATTGTTTTTAGTTTTAAAATTTGGTTTAGAAATGTTTTCCGTTTTTTGGTGTTTGGGCTTTGGGGCTCCTGGGAATACTTGAAAGCCCCTTTTGTTTGCAAAAGGGGGGTTTGTGCGGGAAAAAGGTTTGTCCGCTTCCCTTTCTTTTTTGTTTTAAAAAGGACCAAAAACCTGACAATGCCCTTTTTTCCCTATCAAAACAGAATCTCCCCCGACTCCTGTGTGACCTTTTTCGAAAATTTAATGCAATTTCCTTTTTTTTTTTTTGGGGGGGGGGGGGATTTTTTATTGAAAATCTTTTTTATAGGGAAAAAAATTTTATCTCCCCTAACCCCCCCACTTGGGGGCCAAATTGGGGCCAGGGCCAAAAATCACTGTCTTGACCCCTTTCCCCGGGTTCAGGGGGAGAATACAAAGACAAAAACCCACCCAACCCCATCCCCCCGATCATGCCCAAATCCGGGAAAAAGAGAGCTTTGCACTGAGGGGGTTTCCTTGGCCCGCGGAGGGAGAATTTCCCGTTTTTTACCCGCCCTTGGCCCTTTCTTTGTTTCAAAAATGCTGGGAAAACACGCACAATGCAACCCCCACTTTTACACACACACACTCCTTTTTCCAACAACACACACCCGCAAAACACCCCACTCTCTCAACCCCACCACCCCTTCCCGTTTCCCCATTATTTTGGGGTGGGGGGAAGACAGGCCCAATGCATGCAAAAACAATCTCTCACACAAACACGCACGACACACCACCCCTCTCTCTCAACAACCACGAACCCCTTTGTACTTCCCCCTTGTTTTGCGTTGGGAGGGCAACGGGCCCTTGTGCTTTGAAAAGGTTTAAATGAAGGGGGGGAAAGGGGGGCGGGGGGGGGGGGGGGGGGGGGGGCGGAGGAAAAGCTGAGTGTGGTGTGGGGCAGTGTAAGCTTCGGGGAAACGGAAAGGGGGGGGGGGGGGGGGGGGGGGGGGGGGGGGGGGGGGGGGGGGGAGAACGCACAGGAAAATGGCGTTCTGCCCACTGTATGTTAGACACACTGACAAAGCCCACGTGCAAGTCCCCCCTTCCGCTTCCCTCCCTCCTAACTCTCCCGTTTCAACGCCCATCTTGCACCAAATATGAGAAGATAAGTGATCGCTCATTCTTTCGTTTTTCATTATCCCGAGTGTTATCTTGCCTGAAGAAGACCTAGGAGGTCGAAACGCGTCATGTTTTGTGTCGTAATTTGTTAGTCCCTGTTGTTTGGCGGACTCTCCCTGGCAATTCTTTTATAAAATTGTTTCAATTTCCGCATGCAGTCACTTCATTTTGAAACTAACATCTGTGGGTTGGTTTGGGGCAAAGAAGCGCGACATTCTCATCAATTAAAGAACTGTGACATTGGGCTGTGGAACAGAAGCACGCTCAAAAACGATGTCGATCTGCCGGTTGCCGAGCCAGTTTATCTCTGCCAAGAAACTGGGTCTGGCCACCCGAGATTCCATGAGTGATGGCCCTTGTAGTTTGCTGTGGGAGGGCCGTCTTTGGAAACAATTTCCTTTAATTGGTCTTCTTCTTGTGTTTAGGCAGCCAACATCTACAGTCAGACGAATCAGTCTTACAGCCCAGTGCACTGTCTTTCTTGACAGTCGCGACTCTGATAGTGATGTGGTTTTGTAGACGGTCGGATATTGTCTTGGAGCTTCTTCCTCATTTTAAGTTCTTTTGCCAAAGCACTACACCCCTCCTTTGTCTGCTCTTTTGTTCGTGCTCTCTCCACCCCCAACCCCTTCCCATATGGTTGGGGGTGGACCAATCTCCTCACAACAGGCAAGTTCTTCTTCTTCTTCTTCTTCCGTTGAGTCTCCACAATCAAACAGGCTGATTATTATGAGACTATAAACGGGGAATCTGCTGCAAAAAAAAGAAGAAAAAAAGTGGGTTATATCTCCTGACACTTCCTGTTGTTGATGTCAAGAGCCAGCGAGGAACTGTCAGCTTTGGGGTCCCCAGTCTCTAAGATCCAGAGGAAACTGTTGAATCTTGTCTGTGCTGTATCTGTCGTGCACAGACTACAACCGACGACCGTTGAACAGCTGAGTTTATCTCTAACCCATAACGTAACAACCAACACAATACCAGTAGAGTTATCATTCTTTGCATATTATTAGCTTAACATGACGTATTACTACAACAGAAACAAACACTATTGGTGTGCTGGGACAGGTTCTTAGCAGGAACCGAGTTATCTAACAAAGAACGCTGCAAAGCAAAGACGTTTAAAAGCGGTGTTTGCAATCAGTCAGCATGCCCGTGTCGAAGGAATGACATGTTCAAGCCAGTTCTGCATGCATATATGAGGCTAACATCATTCGGCTGATGAAAAATCCGCCTTTTACAAACATGTCTGGGAGAAAGGGGGGGGGGGGGGGGGGGGGGGGTGATAGAGACTGTTCTTACGTCTATTACTAGGCCCAGATTTGAACCCCTGATTTCAATTAACATCAGAAATAGTACAGTGATAAGGAATTGTTTGATTAAAAGAGTTAGACACAGAGGAGTTAAATTATGGTTTTTAAGCCTTATCCTATCAGGAGACATTGAACTCAATCCTGGTCCTTCCACCAAAGTAAATATCCATGCGGAGTTTGCAATTTGAGAGTCACATGGAAACATAAAGCAGTTGCCTATGACGTCTGCAATTCATGGTATCACACTAAATGTATGTTAATGAATTCAGCAGTTTATGAAGCATTATGCAATAGTGTTTATCATGGACTTGTTTTACCTGCGGGCTTCCAAACTTTAGTTCAAGACTTTTTGAAGATTCTATTAAAAACTGCAGCTCAGAAAGCAACGTTTTGACCCTATCTCACCAGACCGATCCCCAAAAGAAAACTTGAATTTTGTCCTAGTTTGCATCCACCCTGATTCTAAAAACTGATAAAAATCCCAAGTCATAAAGTGCAATTGAACCTAAATCATTAAGAGAAAAAGATAAACTTAAATGTATAGTCGTAAAATTTTCAATCTCTTATTAAGAAAAAGAAGAACTCAGTAATTTAGTCACTGAAAAAAACATGATGTTGTAATGGAACAGAAACTTGGCTAGAAACTGGAACATCCAGCAGTGAACTTCTAATGGAGGATTTTGATATTTATAGAAAGGACAGACTTGGAAAAAGAGGTGGGGGGAGTCTTGATTGCCATTAGGAAGAACTTAGCCAGTGAGTTTTTATATCAAGGCAAAAATAGTGAAAGTTTATTTTGTAGGATTAATTTCAAGAATAAGAGACCTGTCATTGTTGGATCAGTTTACAGACCTCCAGACTCAGATGAAAATGTATGTTTGTCTATTTGCAGAGACATTTCTAATATTGTTTTGGCCAATAGGAAGGCAATATTATGGATTGGTGGAGACTTTAAATTTACCAGATATTGATTGGGGTGAAGATGCCATACTTGGTAATCAATACAGTAAAAATATTAATACTCAGTTTTTTTATGCCACCAAGACCTTGGATTAGTACAGTCAGTTGAATCACCAATCGTGGTAAGGCATTCTGGATTTATTTTTTACCAATTGCCAGGCGCTTTAGGCAATCAGGAATTAATTGCAGGCCGGGGTGATCATTGACATAGTTCTCTTAGAGAGAACTTTCAACCTTTCGAAGAAAAACCCCCTAAACGTACCATCAGACTCTGGAACCAAGCAGATTTACCAAAATTGCGCAGGGATACTCATAATTTCAGTCGTCTTTTTTTGAGGTCCCATAGTGTTAAAGATAATGTCAGTGATCTTTGGAAGTGTATAAAAACTAAACAGGAATTTATTATGGATGACAACATACCTACTAAAATAACTTCAAGCAAGAACCACCAGCCATGGATTACTACTAAAACTAAACGTTTGTTGAGAAGGAAACATCGTTTCTTTAAGAAATTGAAACTACATCCTAATTCAGAAAGATGTACTGGTTAGGTATAAACATATTAAGAGAAGGTGTCAGAGAGAATGTAGACTTGCTCACTCCAATTATGTTAATTCGATGATTTCGGAAGGTGATCATCAGAACAAGAAATTATGGTCTTACATAAGGAGTAAGAGACAGGATAACATTGGGATTCCAGACCTGAGAAACAACCAGAATAACCTAATACAGGACCCTGAAGGGAAAGCAAACTTACTAAACAAGCAGTTTTGTTCAGTTTTCCTCAAATCCCAAACCTTTAATTAACGTTAGACTAAAGGATGATGATAAACTCCCTGAAATGCAAAACATCAAAAGTAAACAAAGCAGGAGTATTTAGAGTTACTGACCAATATTAATGAAAACAAAGCTACTGGTCCCGATGGCGTTCCTGGCAAGCTCTTAAAATTATGTGCCAATGAATTGAGTGAGGTATACCAATTACTTTACCAAGCTTCACTGGACCAGGGAGTAATACCTGATGAGTGGCGTGATGCGAGCATTGTTCCCTTATTTAAAAAGGGTGACAAAACAAAAGCAGAGAAACTATAGACCTGTATCTCTTACATCCATATCAGCTAAATTACTTGAACACATAATATATAGTAGCATAATGGACCATTTTGACAAATATGATTTCTTAAATAACGCCCAGCATGGTTTTAGACAGCGAAGAGTTGTGAGACTCAACTTACAACAACTCTCAATGATTTTAGTAACTGTCTTAACAACAGACAGCAAATAGATGCAAATTTTTGTTAGATTTTCTAAAGCCTTTGATAAGGTTGACCATGAGGGCCTGCTGCTTAAATTAGAACACATTGGCATTGGCGGTTCTTTGCTAAAATGGGCTAGATCATTCCTCGTTGGGAGAACGCAGAAAGTTGTTGTGGAAGGGTCGTCATCCCATTGTAAACCAGTCTTGTCAGGTGTACCACAGGGAACTGTTCTGGGGCCCTTGTTTTTCTTAATTTATATAAATGACCATAATTTAGAAATCTCTCTCCTGGAACTACTATAAGGCTTTTTTGCAGATGACAGTTTAGTATATAGAACAATCAGAAGCAAGAATGATACACGCATTCTACAAGAAGATCTAAACGTTTTACAAGAGTGGGAAATAACTTGGAAAATGGAATTTCACCTCAAAAGTGCCAAGTGTTGCGTATATGTAACAAACGCTCACTAATTAGATCAGTTTATTTCTATCCATAATACTATTCTTAAAGAAACTAATGCTGCAAAATTATTTAGGCGTGATTATAGATAGTCGTCTCAAATGGAAAGAACATTACAATTTAGTATGTAAGAAAAGCAAATAACATATTAGCTTTCTTACACAGGAATATCAATGACTGCCCCCAAAAGGTTAAGACGACTTCTACAAAACACTGGTTAGACCAGTACTGGAATATGGTTGCTCAGTTTGGGATCCTTACCATCTAAAGGACATTGATAACCTTGAAAAGTTCAGAAGAGAGCAGCACGGTTCGTAACAGGGAACCACATCAGAGAAAAGGGGAATACTAGTGTGATGGTGTGGAGGGGTAAGGGGTGTGCAGGTGAAGACAGGCAGATGGTGAGGGAGTGCAGGAACCAAGGGACAGCAGCCAGTCGAGAAGACGCAGTGGACGAAGCAGAGTTTTCTCCTTTTATTTGCCTTCCATGCCAGTCGCTCACATCAGGGAACACTGATCCATTC
This sequence comes from Conus ventricosus, assembly GCA_018398815.1. Classification (NCBI taxonomy): domain Eukaryota; kingdom Metazoa; phylum Mollusca; class Gastropoda; order Neogastropoda; family Conidae; genus Conus; species Conus ventricosus. The sequence goes on from JAFLJL010015608.1 coordinate 13,680, forward strand.
TCACACAACGCTTCTACTTTTAAAGAGTGAACCGGGCCGCAAAGCCAGCACCACGGTGCCGAAGACGAAACGAGCCTCGTGAGGCCGGAACCAACAGAATTTTGTGTTTGCTATGGCAGCTTCCGTGTTGTCTGGCTCGCTGTCCGTTCAAACTATCAACACATATTTACTATCGATGAAAACCTCAGAACACAAGGAATAAAATGCAGTAAGTCACATTTGACCAATTTTGTTCCTGTACTAAATCATTGCCGATTAATGTCCCAGAGTGAAACCACTTTTAACAAGCTTGCGTCATATTTTCCTTTATTTCGATGAAGAATACCAAACCCAGCGTGAAATAATTTTGTAATGAATAAAAAGCTGGCATCTCGCTCTTTTCATACATATAAACTTCATTTTCCGAGACAGTGTCTAAGTGGAGAACTTTGCGTTTAAAGTTTGATAGAAAACACAGCTGACTTTTCACCTCGCTGGGCCGTCGGCACCCCTTCTGACACAATTTTCGACTGAAAAATACTCTGTTGAAACGGTCTGTTAAATAATAAATTCTACACATTTTCAGTTGTATTCATAACAAAAATGGAGTCATTAGCAAGATTTCGATCGGGAAGTCCGAATTTCGTAGGATGATAATTTGGATCAAAACTCCGACAGTAAACAAAGAAGGCGACTCGCTAAAGGGGCCCGGCGCTGTCAGTCATTTCGTATAGTCGCAAGCTTGTACAGAAAAGATCATAGGCATGCGATATACGAAATGAAAGCTTATGGACTTTACTTTTAACATGCATCTTCAGATTCTTCGGTTTTTCCTCTTACTTTTTGTAAAATCAAGAATTATTCAATATTCATTCGACAGAAATTGAAAATGGTGCCAAGATTGCTCGTGCGAAATACCAGTTTAGAGAAAATATGGGCTTCTCAACCCAGTACGGTTGTAATGAATCAAATACATTAATTTTTGTGACTTCAGCGACGTACATACAACTATGTAGGTTCTGAGGTATTCATGATTTAAAGAATTTACACAATAAAAAAAAAGGAGATTCGACCAAGGGAGGTAAGGGGAAGATAACTTCTCGAACAAAGCATTTCATCCACGAAAGGTAACCAAAAGAAATATATACACTGTTAGCACCCGGCTACATCCCCCCTACTCTGTTACAACCAGCGTCCTCGCTGGCACAAAATGACATGAAAATAACAAGAGTTATCGAGTAGGAGTGCAAAAATCAATCAATGAAAAAAAATGAAGCATCAGTTATCAAGTCTTTAGGGGCATGGCTACCCCCAAATCAAACCACTTACATCAATGCCTCAAAACATCAAAACGTCAAAACATCTTGTTCTCCTCTCATTCTTTGCATCCACATTACTCTGACTACCAACAAGGGCTTGTTCTTTTAAACAAGGTGCCTGAAGTCGGCAGATTCACACTGACTAGAATGGACATGTATTTTAACGAAAATTCCAAAAAGTCAAATACAAAATGACTACAATGGGATTCCTTTCATGAACAAAACCCGGACTTTGGGTACATAAGTGACTAACTGGACTTGATATTTAAAACAAAATTCCAGGAGGTCAGAAGAAATCATTAGGCAAAATGTGTTAAAACCCAAAGCACTGGTTAGGTACCACGTGACAATAATGGACTTGCTATTTGAACAAAATCCTAAAGTCAGACATAGCACGATAAAAGTGAAGGAAAAAAAAAGGATTTATCAAACTCAAAACACTGGGTGCCAACGTGACAATAATGGACTTGCTATTTGAACAAAATCCATGAAGTCAGACATAACATGATAAAAGGGAAAAAAAAGGATTTGTTATCAAAACCCTTTTGAGTTAAGTCCCCAGGTTATGAATTGGACAGGTTTTAGCACTTTGAGGCAGAATCTCAGCAAAAGTCACTCAACTTAAATCTCTTTTATGACTTCTGGTGGCTAAAAGAGGGGTTCCCATCATTATCAAACATGAAAACAACAACATACTGGTGGCTGAAAACAACTAACATAGACTAGCTTGTGAAAAACATAATGAACAAATGAACTGTCTGGCAAACGGTCCGAAACACCTCTTCCTAAAAGGTGTTCAGCTATCAGCAGGGGTTTCTACAATCTATAACTGTCCTCTAGAATGCCTGACCAAGTCAGTTACCCATTAAGAAAGTCACCCATTAAGAATTGTCCAGGCGGGCACTGAGGGTATACCTTTTTGCAGGCTTTTCTGCAAGACGCGAAGACCGCCGTGGGGCTGGCATGGGTCGGGTCAACAGCACATGCCGCAGGTGGAACAGGAGGGGGTCAGGGTGACCAACCGTCCTTGGAGCCGGTTGGGTTGCTGGTCTGTTCTGGGGCAATACAGCATTGTAGAGGACTGGCTCACCTCGCTGTCCGACTCGGAATCGGAGGTGGGTGGAGATGGCGTCACCTCCGCCTGGTCGTCTTGTCGCAGGTCCAGAGGGGCACTTGCCGGGCAGCAGATCTTTTCGGTTGATGGTTTGTTCTGGACCACCAGCCAGGGGCTGGACTGTGTAGGCGTGTAGACCATCATATGGTCGGGACGTCACCTGGTAAAGATCAGGTTTCCATAGGTCCGGGATCCTTTTTGCGACCGATGATGCGGTTCCGGGTTGTAGACATAGTCGCCTATGTTCAGGGCATGGTCAGCAGCCCTTTTGTCCGTGAAGCTGTCCCTTTTTGCTGCACTTTCTTTTAATGGTTGTACGCCTTCAGGTGGGCCTCCTGGAGGCGGAGACGGTGCTGGCGACCCAGTCAACTGCACCAGCAGCAGCTGTGGTAGGGAAACCCAGAAGGTCGTCAACGGGAGCCTTGGTTGCTGGCCAAAGAGCAGGAAGTGTGGGGCAAAACCTGTGGAGGCGTGAGGGTGTTGTTATACGCCTGCACAAGTTCTGGCAAGTGTACAGGCCATCTGGTCTTCTCCTCTGGGGGTAGAGTGCGCAGAAGGCGTGCATGGAGCGGTTGAAGCGCTCACATTGCCATTTCTTGTGGATGGTATGGCGTGGTGTGTGACTTCTTCACGTCATAGATCGAGCACAGCTCCCGGATCAGGCGCGACTCGAAGTCTCGGCCCTGGTCGCTGTGTTCCTCTCTGGGACCCCGTAACGCTGGAACCAGTCGTGCACCAGGACTTTGGCGACGGTCACAGCCTCCTGGTTTCTTGTTGGTACTGCCTGTGTGAATTTCGTGAAACGTCCGTCATGACAAGGACGTTCTCTCTGCCATCATTGCTGGGTCTAGCTTGGTGAAGTCGATGGCCAGGACTTCCAGTGGTCGGGATGCCAGCAGATGGACCGGACGTGGGTGTTGACGGTCGGCCGACCCCATGGTGCACCGGTGGCAGGAGTCGATGTACGCCTTCGTGTCCTGGTGCATGCCTGGCCAGTAGACCCTGGATTGTAGGAGACCAAGCGTACGTTTCTAAACCTTGGTGGCCCATCTGGTCATGAAGCGATGCTAAAACGTCAGGTCTCATGACGCTTGGCAACCCCCAACTGCTCCATGGTCCTTGCTGATGGTGCTGGATGCGACGGTGGTAAGACACCATTTTTCAGGCAGAGGCGAGGGTGCTGGTCACAAAGTGCCTTCAATTTTCGGTTCCTGCCTGCAGGGGGCTTTGCTGGCCAGTGGTCCAGGACTGGGCCGATGATGGAGTCTTGTTTCTGGAGCTGCAGAAGTTCTGGTAGGATTTTAAAAGGGGTAGGTAGGGTCAGGCTGCATCTTGGACTGGGTTCCTTCTGAGATGATGGGATCAGGGTCAACTAAGGACGGGTTTCTGACAATGGGCTTCCTGTGCCATAGCAAGCTGGGGAGGTAGGGCTGTAGGAGCTGGTACAGGAGGGCCTGGGAGCCTGGAAAGGGCATCTGCAGGGTTGGTTCTTCCTGGGCGGTATTGTACATCAAAGTTGAATTGGGCCAGTTGTGAAGCCCATCTCTGCTCTAGTGCCCCAAGTGCAGCATGGCGGAAGTGGACGAGGGGGTTGTTGTCAGTGAGGACGGTGAATTTCGCACCCAGGAGATAGTCTCTGAACTTCTCAGAGATGGCCCACTTCATCGCCAGGAATTCCAGTTTCATACTGGAGGAGTTGGCTTCGTTCTTCTCCGGGGGGGCGAAGTCGGTGACTTGCATAGGCCAGGACCCTACGTTGTCCATTTTGCTTTGGGAGAGGATGGCACCGAGGCCATCGTGGCTAGCGTCTGTTTTCCAGGACGAATGGGGACTTGAAATCGGCAAACCCCAGGACCGGTGCAGTTGTCAGTGCCGTTTTCAGATTGTCAAAGGCCACTTGGTGGTGTTGGTCCCACATCATAGATATGTCTACCGTCTTCTTCGTTTGTTTGCTGCCAGCCTTTGCCACCAGGTCATGGAGAGGTCCGGCGATTCTGGCGAAGTTTCGAATGAACCGCCGGTAGTAGCTAGCAAACCCCAGGAAACTTCTCAGATCTGTCGTGGTCCTCGGGACGGGCCATTCTTGAACAGCTTCTACCTTGCCGGCTTCGCAGCTGACGCCCTCAGCGGATATTGTATGTCCCAGGTATTGGACTTGGCGACGTAGGAACTGGCACTTGTCTGCTCTTAACTTCAGGCCAGTGTCGATTATCCTCTGCAGAAGGCGGTCAAGGACTCTCCAGGTGTTCCTCGAAGGTCTTCGAATACACCCGCAGATCGTCCAGGTAGACCAGCAGGAACTGGAACATGAAGTCCGACATGGTGGTCTGCATCAGTCTCTGGAACGTAGCAGGTGCGGTGGAGAGACCCATGGCATCCTAGTGTATTCAAAGAGGCCAAATGGGGTGGTGAAAGCCGTCTTGTGCTGGTCATCAGGATGCATAGCGATCTGGTGAAAGGGCCCGAGGCCAGGTCAAGGGTGGAGAAGTACTGGGAGCCGACCAAGGCATCGAAAGATTCCTGGATCCTCGGCAGCGGGAAGGCATCTCCTACAGTCTTGGCGTTGAGACGTCTGTAATCAACGTAGAGGCGGATGCTGCCGTCTTTTTTCTTCACAATGACACCGGTGCTGCATATGGGCTGTGGCTCTTGGTGATGATTCCTTTTGACAGGAGACCTTGATGTGCTCTTGCACCTCTTGGAGTTGGTGAGGAGGGATTCGGCGGTATGGCTGGGCAACTGGTACGTCTTCCCCGGTCTTCAGGCGATGGAGAACCGCATCAGTGTAGCCAAGATCTTCATCATCTGTCATGAAGGCTTGTGACCTTCTTGACAGGAGTTCCTGCAGCTGACGTTGTTGACTGGTGGTGCCATCGAACTCTGGACAGGGGACTTTTGGCTGGTGGAGGGACAGGATTTACAGCTTCTTCCGAGATGATCAGCTCGTTGATGCCAATGGTAACCCGTGGCCCGTGGTTCTCTTCCATGCTTCAATGGCTTCCAGGACAGCAATAGGAGTTCGTCCTGGCAGAAATATGTCTTCCGGCGAGAGGTTGGCTACCCTGACATAGCGTTCACATGACTTCATGCTGACCAATGTAGGGATCAGCATCAGGCCATGGGGGAGAGGTCTGGACAGGGGCGAGGCAGGAGGTGCGACGAAGGGCTTTGGCTACTCGACACTTTGACAGTGGGTATGGAGTAGGCTGGGATCCGTTGGCGGGTCGTGGCACGGGCTACTTTGTCTGCTGCCGTTTCCTGATCTCTTGGGCGATGGCTTGCAGGGGAGGTGGGAGTGCTGATGGGGACTTGCTTAGGCATTGGCTGAGGACGTTCATACCCAGCAGAACCGGCAGTCGCCTTTTGCGGTCTTGCATAAACGGGTCTGTGGGTTCCTTGACGACCAGAGCGGGGACACTGAGCAGCGGGTGCCGGAAGACCACCATGTCGACGAGATGGAGGCCAGAGTAGGGTACCTCAGCCCCATTTACTGCCCGCAGTTTGACGTGGCAGTCCTCTCGCCTCAGGTTCCTCAAATGTTGTCTAGCCCAGGTCTCCGTTATGGTAGTAACCTCACTACCAGTGTCAAGGAGGGCGGAGACTGGCATTCCATTGACAGTGATGTCAGCTGTCGGGCAATTCCCTGCAAGCCTGGTGCTGTTCCTGCCCCCCGCTGCCTGCATATTGGTGGCAACGGGGGTTAGAAGTTTCCCTGCCGCTGCTGCTCATGGTGCTGTTCTGGCGGTTGACCGTGGGCCGGGATCTGTTCCGGCGGTTGTACTGCTGCTTGGCCCGGCAGTCTGCCTCTCTGTGGCCCGGGCGTTGGCACCACCAGCATGTTGGGCCCTTCTGTCTTCTGGCTGGCGACGACTGGTTGGTGTGTGTGGCGGGTTTCCACTTCCGGTCTGGAGGGCTGCGACCACAGCAGACTGTTGCTGCTCCTGAACTGTTGCTTCAGAGATGCCGTCTCACTGGTGAGGGCGGCAATCTGGGTCTCTAGCCGGTAGAAGGCATCAGCGTTGGCGGCTGCAGCGACTTGCTGCACGATGGGTTCGGGTGTGTTGTTTCCCGCATCCAGCGCTGGGCTCCTGCGTTGCTTCCAGAAAAGTGGTCGTTGGTTTCCTCTCAGGAACCGCTTCAGGTCCCTCCTAAGGGATGGAGGATGCAGCCCGTTGACAAAGGAATCCCTCAGCATGGCCGGTGAGAGGGTGTTGGCTGTAGCTGCGTTGGTCTTCGGGCCAGAGGACCCGCAGTGCAGCGGCATATTCAGCCACCGACTCTGCCAGACCTTGCTGGCGTTTGTAGAATGCTCCAGCAAGGGCAGTGGAGTCCTGTGCTCACCCCAGTGCTGCTCCGGATGGCAAAGATTTTCGCAGGCGAGTCTATCTCCTCTGCCTCCATCGTTTAGAACCTGCTGCCTCGCTCTGCCCTCCAAGGCGCTCAGGAGCCAGCCCGCAGCCATGAGATCCGGCATAGGTTGAAGCCTCAGCATCAAGGTGGCTTCCCTGATGAAATCCTCTGCACCTTCTTCCCCAGTAAACTTGCGTAGCTTGTGGGGGCGTAGACCTGAAGGCTGTGCTGCTAGGGGTGGCTGGCCTCCTTGCCCATCCATACCTGCAGCCTGGTTGCCTTCGTTGTCCCGTGTCTTCTGGTTTCTCCGTACCATTCTGCTGAATTCTTCTTGGGCTGTGTCTCCTTGGTCAGAGAACTATAATATGCCGCTTCTGTCTCACCGCTCTCAACCGGCCTTGGCCGGTCTCGGGCGGGCGAATCCAAAAGCGGCATATTATAGTTCTCTACTAAGCATGACTTTAATAACCAAAAAAATAACGACCCTACAAACATACATACTGTGTAGGGTTATCTGTTTTCAATACTAATTTACTAAACTTTTCAGATTTCAGTTTTTGCTTAATCCTGTGTTTTTCTTGATCATTTTCAATAACATCATTTTCACGCATACATTCATCAAATGCATCTCTGTCTTTCATGTGAAATAAAACTACAGTCTTTAACTGTTTTTCTAAAGTCTTTAAAACTGAATTATATTTTGACATAAAATCCACACACTTATCCCACATGTTTCCACTGAAAGCCAGTTTTGACAAAGTGTTTCTTTTTTAACTATGTCTCTTTTCTGCGAACAGTCATCTAAAATAAATAGTGTCTGCGTTCCTTCAAACAGTCTATAAAACTGTTTTTAAACACTCACTCAGTTTATTGCTAGGATCAACTAAATATATGTCATCATCTGGTCCATATAAAACCTTCTATCATTGATATGCTTTGTTCCATTTAAGTGTTGGACAGAAAATTACAATATGATCAAATTATAACGATAAACTGTTTGTAACAGGTCAAGGATAAATATTGTTTTTCCACAACCAGTTTGTCCACAAATTAATGAGCAATGAGGAGTTTTTGTCATAAAGTTTAACTGCTCCATGGTTTTATAACAGGATTTAATCTAATCCAGTTATTATATTTATCATACTTTCTGTCAAAACCTGTTCAGTATAATAAAATCCTATGAGACCTAAATGTGTAAGATTAATCCAATTCAGTTCTGTAAGATTGTTTCTATTTAAGTCAACATTGATTTTGTTGCTTGTTGTTATGACCTTAATATCCTCACCTTGTGAAGAACGACGACAACAACTTTAAGGCGTTTAACGTCTAAGTTTTGCCAGCTAATATTAATTCCTTTTATAAGGTCGTCACTAACGCCCACAACCCCATCCCTCTCCACATCTTTAAAAGACAGAAATTTCAAATATCATTGTGAACGTGTCTCCTAATTTCCTGCTTGGAAAGAACTGTAATTTTGTAGAAGCTTTCTTTAAAACTGTTTCTCTTCTGTGGAGGATGTACTGTTTTTTCTCATACGGCGATATTTCAATCTCTTTCCGGCTATTGTCGTCCGGCATAAGACTTACATGTAAAGGGCCAGAGTTGAATGCTTTTCTGAAACTTTTTTGGCGGCTAAAAAATGTAAATGGGCTTATGAATTCAAATTTTATTTCCCATTCTAAATATGGTTCTAAGTGCCATTTGAGGTCAGGTTTTCGAACTATTTTATTCATACTGGCCAACATTATTTGCTTCTAGATTGCGTAGTTGTTCTAGTTTAGGAAACCTTTTGCTGTCGCTAAACCTTTTTTGCGTTTATAATCACCATCTTTAGTGTACTCAAAACATACAAAGCGCCTATCTCACCATTCTGTTCAAAGTCTGTAACGTCTGCAAGGTCTTTTAATTCTAATGTTATACACCTCACAGGCGCTAATGTAACTCCTGATTCTTCTGGCCCACGCGACATGTTTTAGAACAGTTTATTATTTTATTTCTAAAACAATGTGCAGGTTATCACATTTCACAACTTTTCTGCTTTGTCTTTGATTTTTATATTAAATGATCCGACCCTCCACAAACTAATCTTTTAAACTGTAAATTAGGGAATTGTATAATTTCATAATCGCAATATGCAGCTTTCCCTGACGGAAGAGCTCTTAAAACAGTTGAGGGCCTTCCATCATATAAGTTTTCATCAGTGCTCAGTTCATCTAAATGAACATAGAGTAATGAATGTAATGCAAGATTGAGCGGACTTTCTCCCTCATAAGTAGTTTTGTTTGGTGTAACCTAAATCTGATGATTTCAGCTGAAGTAAATTTTATTACTCTTTGGATGTAGGCTAGCCTAAGTTGCAAAAAGAAGGATGAAGGGAGACACCAGAATGGCCGCAGGCGTTCGGCGGCTGTGCCCGCCCACGGTTCCTGTGTATAGCAGAGATTGTCAGTGGTTCTACCCGCCGACGGCAGTAG
>JAFLJL010015608.1:23915-50359 GCA_018398815.1 Conus ventricosus
TTGGGAAAAAAGGGGGAAAATCAAAAGGGGGAAAAAAAAACAAAAGATTTAAGCAAAAACTGAAATTCCTGAAAAAGGTTTTAAGTTTAAAATAGTTATTGAAAAAACAGATTAACCCCAAAAAAAAGTTTTTTTGTTTTGGTTTTTATTTTTGTTTTTTTTTTGTTTTAAAAGCCAGCTTATGATAAAAGCCCGCTTTTATTCCCCGGAGCCCGGCCAAGGGCTTTGGACGGGGAGACCGAAGCGGGCAAAATTTCTTGACCAAGGAGCCACACCAAAAAAAAAGAATTCAGCTTTAGGGGCCAAAGCAGGGGCCAACGGGAAAGGTCGGGAGGATAAAGGAGGCCCCCCCCCTGGAAACCCTTAGGCTCCCCCCAAACCCAAAATTTCCAAAGGGGCAGGGCTGGGGCCCCTTGAGCGGCTTAAACCACCGACAGGGGGGGGGGGGGGGGTTGGGGGGGGGCAGCGGGTTTCTGACGAGGGGCAGAGGAATAACTGCCGCGAAAATCTTTGCCACCCCGGAGCGCACTGGGTGACACAGGCCCCCACTCCCCCTTGCTGGGCTTCAACAAACGCCGCAAGGTCTGGCAGACGTGGCTAATATGCCGCTGCACTGGGTCCTCTGGACGAAGACCCAACGCAGCTACACCCAACACCCCTCCCCGGGCCATGCTGAGGGATTCCTTTTCAAGGGCTCCCTCCTCCACCCTTAGGGGACCTGAACGGTTCCGGAAGAAAAACCAACGACCACTTTTTGGAAGCAACGCAGGAGGCCCACGCTGGATGCGGGAAGACAAAAAACACCCGAACCCATCGGCAGCAAGTCGCTGCAGCCGCCAACGCTGATCCTTCTACCGCAGAGACCCAGTTTTGCCCCCCTCACCAGTGAGACGGATCTCTGAAGCAACATTCGGGGGACAGCAACAGTCGCGTGGCCAGCCCCCCCAAACCGGAGTGGAAACCCCCAAAACAAAAACCAAAATCTTCGCCAGCCAGAAAACAGAAGGGGCCCAACATGCTGGTGGTGCCAACGCCCGGGCCCAAAAGAGAGGCAGACTGCCGGCCAAGCAGCATACAACCGCCGGGAACAGACCCCGGGCCCCACGTAACCGCCAGAACGCACCATGAGCGCAGCGGCAGGAAACTTCAAAAACCCCCCGTTCCCACAATATGCGGGCACGGGGGCGGGAACGCACCAGGCTTGAGGGAATTTGCCCCAGCTACTCACTGCAATGGAAGCCATCCCCGCCCTCCTTGACACGGGTAGTGGGGTTTAAAACCATAACGGAACCTGGCAACACATTTGAGGAACCAGGCGGGACTGCCACGTCAAACTGCGGGCTAAATGGGGCTGGGGTACCCTACTCTGGCTCCTCCGTCGAAAAAGGTGGCTTCGGGACCCGTGCCTCAGTGCCCCCGCTCGGGTCTCAAGGAACCCACAGCCCCCCTTTACAAGACCGAAAAAGGGCGACTCCCGGTTCTGCGGGTATGAACGTCCTCACCAAAAGCCAAACAATCCCCACGCACCCCCACCCCCCCTTCAAGCCACGCCCAAGAGATCAGGAAACGGCAGCAGGACAAAGTAGCCCCGTGCCCGACCCCCAACGGACCCCAGCCACCCCATAGCCCGTCAAAGTGTCGAGGCCAAACCCCTTCGTCGCACCCCCTGGCCTCGCCCCTTCCAGACCTCTCCCCCATGGCCTGATGCTGACCCCTACATTGGTCAGCAGAAGCATGTAACGCTATGTCAGGGTAGCCAACCCTCCCGGGGAAGACATATTTTCCAGGACGAACCCTATTGCTGCCTGAAGCCATTGAACGTGGAAGAGAACCACGGGCCACAGGTACCTTGGCATCAACGACTGATCATCTGGGAAGAAGCTGTAAATCCTGTCCCCCACCACCCAAAACCCCCGTCCAGATTCGATGGCACCCCAGTCAACACGCAGCTAGGAACCCTGTCAAGAAGGTCACAAAGCCTTCAAAGTGAGAAGATCGGCTACACTGATGCGGTTCTCCATCGCCGAAACCGGGGAAGACACCAGTTGCCCACCCCATCCGCCGAACCCTCCTCCCCAAACTCCAAGAGGTCAAGAGCACATCAAGGGTCTCCTGTCAAAAGGAACACCCCAAAGCCACACCCTATGCACCCCCCGTGGTATTGTGAAAAAAAAGACGGCAGCATCCCCTCTACTTGATTACAGACGTCCAACGCCAAGACTGTAGGAGTCCTTCCCCTGCCGGGGATCCGGAATTTTTTCGATGCCTTGGTGGGCTCCCATATTCCCACCCTTGCCCGGGCCTCGGGCTTTCACCAATCGCATGCACCCTGATGACCAGAAAACGGCTTTCACCCCCCCATTTGGCCTCTTTGAATACACTAGGATGCCCAGGGCCCCTCTCCACCCACCTGCTACTTTCCAAGACTGATCAACCCCATTCGGATTTCATTTTCCATTTTCCTGGGGTCTCCCCGGACGACTGCTGGGTTTTCAAGCCCTTTCGAGGAAACCTGGAGAGTCTAAACCCCCTTCTGCAGGGGAAAATCAACGGGCCTGAATTTTAAGAGCAGAAAATGCCATTCCTACGTCCCAAGTCCAATCCGGGGACTACAATACCGTTTTGGGGCGCAGCTGCAACCGGCAAGTAGAAGCGTTCAAGAATGGCCCGTCCCGGGGGCCACGACGATCTGAGAATTTCCGGGGTTTGCTAGATTTACCGGCGTTTTCATTCGAAATTTCGCCAATCGCCGGACCTCTCCATGCCCTGGTAAAGGTGGCACAAACAAACAAGAAGACGGAGAATACAAATGGGGGGACCAACACCACCAAGTGGCCTTTGAACAATCTGAAAACGGCACTGACAACGCACCGGTCCTGGGGTTTGCCAAAATTTCAACCCCCATTCTCCGGAAACAGACGCTAGCCACGTGGCCTCGGTGCCATCCCTCCCAAGAGCAAAATGGAAAACGTAGGGTCCTGCCATGCAAGTCACCGATTTCCCCCACGGAGAAGAACGAAGCCAAAACTACTCCATTTGAAACGGAACCTGGCGAGAATGGCCTCTCTGAAATTTTCAAGACTATCTCCTGGGTGCAAATTTTCACCGCCTCACGACAAAACCCCCCCGTCCACTTCCCCCATGCGCACTTGGGGCACTAAGCAAGATGGGTTTCCCCACTGGCCCAATTCAACTTTGATGTACAATACCGCCCGGAAGAACCAACCCCAGATCCCTTTCCGGCTCCCAGGCCCTCCGTCCCCGCTCCTACACCCCCCCCTCCCCGTTCTATGGCAAGGAAGCCCATGCCCAAAACACCTTAGTTGACCCTGACCCTCACCAAAAGGGAAAACCCAGTCAAGATCAGCCTGCCCCTCCCTACCCCTTAAAGCCCTACCAGAACTTGCAGCCCAAAACAAGATCCATCATCGGCCCAGCCGGACCACGGGCCACAAACCCCCCTGCGGCAGGAACCGAAAATTGAAGGATTTTGTGACCAGCACCCTCCGCCTCTGCCTAAAGATTGTCTTACCCGTCGCATCCAGCACATCAGCAAGGACCGTGGACAGTTTGTTGCCAAGCTCATGAACCTGACGTTTTAGCATCGCTTTCATGAAATGGCCACCAATTTTTTAAAAACCGTATTTTGGCTCCACAATCCAGGGTCTACTGGCCAGCATCACCGGACAGAAGGCGTACATCGCTCCTGCCACGGTGCACCAAGGGGGTTTGGCCGACCCTCAAACCCCCCGCCTCACGCGGCAAAACCCGACCACGGAAGTCCTGGCCATCGACTTCCCAGCAGACCCGCAAGTGATGGCAGGAGAACTCCTTGTCATGACGGACGTTTTTCACGAAATTCCACAGCATACCAAAAAGAAACCAGGAGGCTGTGACCCTCGCCAAAGTCCCCGGGGCACGACTGGTTCCAGCGTTACGGGGGCCCAAGAGGATACACACGACCAGGGCCCAACTTCGAGTCGCGCCGATCCGGGGGCTGTGCTCGATCTATACGTGAAGAAGTCAACACCACCCATACCACCACAAGAAAGGGCAATGTGAGCGCTTCAAAAACCCCCCATGCACGGCCTTTTTGGCCCCTCTACCCCCCGGGAGAAAACCAGAAGGCCGTACCTTCCAGAAATTGTGCAGGCCCTATAACAAAACCCCCCCACCCTCCACAGGTTTTTCCCCACACTTCCTGCTCTTTGGCCCGCAACCAAGGGCCCCCCGTTTCGACCTTCTGGGGGGCCCACCCCAGCTCTGGGTGGTGAGTTGACTGGGGGCCCCCAGACCGTCTCCCCCTCCGGAGGCCCACCCGAAGGCGACAACCATTAAAGAAATGCAGCAAAAAGGGACAGCTCCGGGCAAAGGGGCTCTCCCTGCCCCCAACTAGGGGACTATTCTAAACACCCGGACCGCACATGGTCGCAAAAAAAACCAGGACCTTTGGAAACCGATCTTTACCCGGACTCCCGCCATATAGGAACACGCCTACACGTCCACCCCTGGGGGTGGTCCGAACAAAACCCTCAACCGAAAAGACTCTGCCCGCAGTGCCCCTCTGGACCCGCGACAAAACGACCAGGCGGAGGTGACGCCATCTCCACCCCCCCCCCATTCCGAGTCGGGCAGCGAGGAGACCATCCTCTACAAAAAAGGGTTTCCCCCAAAAGACACACCCCCAACCGGCTCCAAGGCGGTTTGGTCACCCGCCCCCCTCCGTTCCACCTGCGGCATGTGTGTTTTACCGCCCATGCCAGCCCCCGGCGGGCTCGCGTTTGCAGAAAAGCCCGCAAAAAGGATACCCTCAGTCCCCCCCTGGACAATTTTTAATGGGGGACTTTTTTAATGGTAACTGACTTGTCAGGGATCTAGGGAAGTTATAGAATGTAGAAACCCCTGCTTGATAGCTGAACAACCCTTTTTTGGAAGAGGGGGGGGGACCTTTTTTCCCGACATTCATTTGTTCATTATGTTTTTCACAAGCTAGTCTATGTTTGTTTTTTTTCAGCCACCAGTTGTTGTTTTTTCATGTTGATAAAGATGGGGGAAACCCCCCTTTTTAGCCACCAAAGCAAAAAAGGATTTAAATTTATGACTTTTGCTTGATTTTTGCCTCAAAGTGCTAAAAAACCCGTCCAAATTCATAACCCGGGGGGCTTAACTCAAAAGGGTTTTGATAACAAACCTTTTTTTTTTCCCCCTTTTTCATGTTAGCTACTTTAGGGGTTTTTTTCAAATGCAAGTCCTTATTTCCGTTGGCACCCATGTTTTTAGTTTTGATAAATCCTTTTTTTTTTTCCTTCACTTTTATCTGCTATGTTGACTTTTTGGATTTTGTTCAAAAAGCAAGTCCATTTTTGCACGTGGGGACCTAAACCGTGCTTTTTGGGTTTTTAACACTTTTGCCTAATGATTTTTTTCGACCCCTGGGAATTTTTTTTTTAAATACAATCCAGTTTGTCACTTATTTACCCAAAGCCGGGTTTTTTTCATGAAAGGGAAAACCCCTTTTATCCCTTTTGTATTTTACTTTTTTTGGAAATTTTGTAAAAACTGTCCATTCTACGGTGAATTTCCCCAATTTTAGGGACCTTGTTTAAAAAAAAACCCTTGTTTGGGATCCGAGAAAGGGATCAAAGAATGAGAGGGAGAACAAGATGTTTGACTTTTGTGTTTTTACATTGATTTAAGTGGTTTGAATTTGGGGTAGCCATCCCCAAGACTTTATAATATGTTCATTTTTTTTTCATTGATTTTTTTTGCACTCCTACTCGATAATCTTGTTTTTTCAGTCTTTTTTTGCCACGAGGACGCTGGGGAACAGAGTAGGGGGGGAGTAGCCGGGGGGCTAACAGTGTATAAATTTTTTTTGGTTCCTTTGTGGAGAAAAAGCTTTTTTCGAGAAGTTTTCTTCCCCTTACCTCCCTTTTTCGAAACTCCTTTTTTTTTATTGTGTAAATTTTTTAAATCTGAAAACCTCAGAAACCACATAGTTTATGGTAAAAAGTCGCTGAATCACAAAAATTTAAAGTAATTGATTCAATTTCAACCGTACTGGGGGAGAACCCATATTTTCTCAAACTTATTCGCCGAGCAATCTTGGGACCATTTTCAATTGCGTCGAATGAAATATTGAATAATTCTTGAAATTTTTCAAAAATAAAGGAAAACCGAAGAATCTAAGAGCGTTAAAATAAAGTCCATAAGCTTTCATTCGTATACGCATGCCTATGATCTTTTCTGTACAAGCTTTTCGACATACGAAATGACTGACGCGCCGGTCCCTTTAGCGATCCCTTCTTTGTTTACTGTCGGAGTTTTGATCCAAATTATCATCCTCGAAATTCGGGCTTCCCCCTCAAATCTTTCTAAGACCCTTTTTGTTTGAAAACAATGAAAATGTTAGAATTTATTATTTAACGACCTTTTTTAAAAAGGTATTTTTCGTCGAAAATTTGTCAGAAGGGGTGCCGACGGCCCGCGGTGAAAAGTCGCTGTGTTTTCTACAACTTTAAACGCAAAATTCTCCACTTAACACCCGTCTCCCCGGAAAAAGAAGTTTATATTATGAAAAGACGAGATGCCCGCTTTTATTCTTACAAAATTATTTTTACGCGTTTGGTATTTCATCGAAAAAAAAGGAAAATAGACGCAAGCTTGTAAAAAAATGTTTCACTCTGGGACATTAATCGGCAAAAAATTTTACGGAACAAAAATTTTCAAAGTGACTTACGTTTTTTCCTTGTTTTTCTGAGGTTTTTTATCGAATAAATATTGTTGATATTGAAGGACACGAGCCCGACAAAACGGAAGCTGCCATAGCAAACACAAAATTCTGTTGGTTCCGGCCTCACGAGGCTCGTTTCGTCTTCGGCCCCCGTGGTGCTGGCTTTGGGGCCCCCGGTTCACTCTTATAAAAGTAGAAGCGTTGTGTGAGAATGGATCAGTGTCCCTGATGTGAGCGACTGGCATGGAAGGCAAATAAAAGGAAAAACTCTGCTTCGTCCACTGCGTCTTCTCAAATGGCTGCTGTCCCTTGGTTCCTGCACTCCTCACCATCTGCCTTCTTCACCTGCACCCCCCTTACCCCTCCACACCATCACACTAGTATTCCCTTTTCTCTGATTGGTTCCCTGTTACGAACCTTTGCTGCTCTCTTCTGAATCTTTTCAAGGTTATCAATGTCCTTTAGATGTAAGGATCCCAAACGAGCAACCATATTCCAGAAACTGGTCTAACCAGTGTTTTGTAGAAGTCTCTTTAACCTTTTGGGGGCATCATTGATATTCCTGTGTAAGAAAGCTAATATGTTATTTGTTTTTCTTACATACTAAATTGTAATTTTCTTTCCATTTGAGACGACTATCTATAATCACCCTAAATATTTTGCAGCATTAGTTTCTTTAAGAATAGTATTATGGATAGAATAATCTGATCTAATTAGTGAGCGTTTGTTACATATACGCAACACTTGGCACTTTGAGGGTGAAATTCCTTTTTCCCCAAGTTATTTCCCACTCTTGTAAAACGTTTAGATCTTCTTGTAAAAATGCGTGTATCATTCTTGCTTCTGATTGTTCTATATACTAAACTGTCATCTGCAAAAAGCCTTATAGTAGTTCCAGGAGAGAGATTTCTACTTATTCATTTATATAAATTAAAAAAACAAGGGCCCCAGAACAGTTCCCTGTGGTACACCTGACAAGACTGGTTTAACATGGATGACGACCCTTCCACAACAACTTTCTGCTTTTCTCCCAACGAGGAATGATCTAGCCCATTTTAGCAAAGAACCGCCAATGCCAAATGTGTTCTAATTTAAGCAGCAGGCCCTCATGGTCAACCTTATCAAAGGCTTTAGAAAAATCTAACAAAATTGCATCTATTTGCTGTCTGTTTTTTAAGACAGTACTAAAATCATTGAGAGTGTTGTAAGTTGAGTCTCACAACTCCTTCGCTGTCTAAAACCTGCTGGGCGTTATTTAAAAAATCATATTTGTCAAAATGGTCCATTATGCTACTATATTTTAATGTGTTCAAGTAATTTAGCTGATATGGATGTAAGAGATACAGGTCTATAGTTCTCTTGCTTTTGTTTGTCACCCTTTTTAAATAAGGGAACAATGCTCGCATCACGCCATTTCATCAGGTATTACTCCCTGGTCATGAAGCTTGGAAAAGTAATTGGTATACCTCACTCAATTCTTTGGGACATAATTTTAAGAGCTTGCCAGGAACGCCATCGGGACCAAAAGCTTTGTTTTCATTAATATTGGTCAGTAACTTAAATACTCCTGCTTTGTTTACTTTGATTTTTTTGCATTTCAGGAGTGTTTATCATCATCCTTTAGTCTAACTTTAAATTTAAAGTTTGGGATTTGAGAAACTGAAAAAAAAACTGCTTGTTTAGTAAGTTTGCTTTCCCTCAGGGTCCTGTATTGGGTTATTCTGGTTGTTTCTCAGGTCTGGAATCCCAATGTTATCCTGTCTCTTACTCCTTATGTAAGACCATAATTTCTTGTTCTGATGATCACCTTCCGAAATCATCGAATTAACATAATTTGGGGTGAGCAAGTCTACATTCTCTCTGACACCTTCTCTTAATATGTTTTATACCTAACCAGTAATCTTTCTGAATTAGGATGTAGTTTTTAATTTCTTAAAGAAAACATGTTTCCTTCTTTAACAAAAGTTTAGTTTTAGTAGTAATCCATGGCTGGTGGTTCTTGCTTGAAGTTATTTTAGTAGGGATGTTGTCATCCATAATAAATTCCGTGTTAGTTTTTTATACACTTCCAAAGATCACTGACATTATCTTTAACACTATGGGACCTCAAAAAAAGACGACTGAAATTATGAGTATCCCTGCGCAATTTTGGTAAATCTGCTTGGTTCCAGAGTCTGATGGTACGTTTAGGGGGTTTTCTTCGAAAGGGTTGAAAGTTACTCTCTAAGAGAACTATTGTCATGATCACCCAGGGCCCGCAATTAATTCCTGATTTCCTAAAGCGCCTGGACAATTGGTAAAAAAATAAATCCAGAATTCCTTACCAAAGAGTTGGTGATTCAACTGACTGTACTAATCCAAGGTCTTTGGTGGGATAAAAAAACTGAGTTTTTAATATTTTTACTGTATTGATTTCCAAGTATGGCATCTTCCACCCCAATCAATATCTGGTAAATTAAAGTCTCCACCATCCATAATATTGCCTTTCCCATTGGCCAAAACCAAAATTAGAAATGTCTCTGCAAATAGACAAACAACTTTTCATCTGAGTCTGGAGGTCTGTAAACTGATCCCAAAAATGACAGGTCTCTTATTCTTGAAATTAATCCTACAAAAAAAACTTTCACTATTTTTTTCCTTGATATAAAAACTCACTGGGTAAGTTCTTCCTAATGGCAATCAAGACTTCCCCCACCCCTTTTTCAAGTCTGTTTTCTAAAATATCAAAATTTCCATTAGAAGTCACTGCTGGATGTTCCAGTTTCTAGCCAAGTTTTCTGTTCCAATTACAACATCAAAGTTTTTTTCAGTGACTAAATTAACTGATTTTCTTTTTTTCTTAATAAGAGATGTGAAAATTTAGACTATACATTTAAGTTATCTTTTTCTCTTAAATGAATTTAGGGTTCAATTGCACTTTGGGAGGCGGATGGCATGTCTCTGAGGATTTATATCAGTATTTAGAATCAGGTGGATGCAAACGTTAGGACAAAAATTCGTTTTCTTTTGGGATCGGTTCTGGTGAGATAGGGTCAAAACGTTGCTCTGAGCTGCAGTTTTTAATAGAACTTCAAAAAGTCTTGAACTAAAGTTTGGGACAGCCCGCAGGTAACAAGTCCATGATAAATCCTATGCAAATGCTTCATAAACTCTGACTTCATTAACATACATTTAGTGTATACCATGAATTGCAGACGTCATAGCAACTGCCTTTATGTCCATGGACTCTCAAATGCCCAACTCCGCATGGATTTCTTTGGTGGACACCAGGATTGAGTTCCAATTCTCCTATAGGAAACTAAAAACCATAATTAACTCCTCTGTGTCAACTCTTTTAATCAAACAATCCTTACACGTACTATTCGATGTTAATGAAATCAGGTCAAACTGGGCCTAGAATAACGTAAAACTCCTCTACAACCCCCCCCCCCCCCCCCCCCCCTTTCTCCCAGACATGTTGTAAAAGGCGGATTTTTTCATCAGCGAATGATGTTAGCCTCATATATGCATGCAGAACTGGCTTGAACATGTCATTCCTTCGATCACGGGCATGCTGACTGATTGCAAACACCGCTTTTAACGTCTTCGCTTTGCAGCGTTCTTTGTTAGATAACTCGGTTCCTGCTAAGAACCTGTCTCCAGCACACCAATAGTGTTTGTTTTCTGTTGTAGTAATACGTCATGTTAAGCTAATAATATGCAAAGAATGATAACTCTACTGGTATGTTGTTGGTTGTTACGTTATGGGTTAGAGATTAAACTCAGCTGGTTCAACGGTCGTCGGTTGTAGTCTGTGCACGACAGATACAGCACAGACAAGATTCAACAGTTTCCTCTGGATCTTAGAGACTGGGGACCCCAAAGCTGGACAGTTCCTCGCATGGCTCTTGACATCAACAACAGGAAGTGTCAGGAAGATATAACCCACTTTTTTTCTTCTTTTTTTTGCAGCAGATTCCCCTTTATAGTCTCATAATAATCAGCCTGTTGATTGTGGAGACTCAACGGAAGAAGAAGAAGAAGAAGAACTTGCCTGTTGTGAGGAGATTGGTCCACCCCCAACCATATGGGGAAGGGGTTGGGGGTGGAGAGAGCACGAACAAAAGAGCAGACAAAGGAGGGGCTGTAGTGCTTTGGCAAAAGAACTTAAATGAGGAAGAAGCTCCAAGACAATTATCCGACCGTCTACAAAACCACATCACTATCAGAGTCGCGACTGTCAAGAAAGACAGTGCACTGGGCTGTAAGACTGATTCGTCTGACTGTAGATGTTGGCTGCCTAAACACAAGAAAGACCAATTAAAGGAAATTGTTTCCAAAGACGCCCTCCCACAGCAAACTACAAGGGCCATCACTCATGGAATTCGGTGGCCAGACCCAGTTTCTTGGCAGAGATAAACTGGCTCGGCAACCCGGGCAGATCGACATCGTTTCGAGCGTGCTTCTGTTCCACAGCCCAATGTCACAGTTCTTTAATTGATGAGAATGTCGCGCTTCTTTGCCCCAAACCAACCCACAGATGTTAGTTTCAAAATGAAGTGACTGCATGCGGAAATTGAAACAATTTTATAAAAGAAATGCCAGTGAGTCCGCCAAACAACAGGGACTAACAAATTACGACACAAAACATGACGCGTTTCGACCTCCTAGGTCTTCTTCAGGCAAGATAACACTCGGGATAATGAAAACGAAGAATGAGCGATCACATTATCTTCTCATATTTGGTGCAAGATGGGCGTTGAAACGGGAGAGTTAGGAGGGAGGGGGAAGCGGAAGGAGGGACTTGCACGTGTCTTTTGTCAGTGTCTAACATACAGTGGGCAGAACGCCATTTATTCCTGTGCGTCTCCCCCCCCCCCCCCCCCCCCCCCCCCCCCCCATTTCCCAGCTTCCAGCGAAGCTTACACTGCTCACAGCCACACTCAGCATCTCCAATCCGCTCCCCCCCCCCCCCCCCCCCACCCGCCCCTCCTATCCCCTTCAGTTTATCCTGTTCACAGGCACGATCGGCCTGTCTGTCTCCCAACGCACAATCAAGGGGGAAGTACAGGAAGGGTCGTGGTGTGTGTGAGAGAGAGTGTGTGTGTGTGTGCGTGCGTGTGTGTGTGAGAGAGTGTGTGTGTGCATGCATGTGTGGCCTGTCTGTCTCCCAACGCACAATCAAGGGGTAAGTACAGGAAGGGTGGTGGTGTGTGTGAGAGAGTGTGTGTGTGCGTGTGTGTGTGTGTGTGTGAGAGAGAGAGTGTGTGTGTATGCATGTGTGTGTGCATGTGTGCGTGTGTTCAGCAGTTTTTGCACAGAAGTAGAGGCCAAGTGGCTGGGTCAAAACAGGCATTTCTCCGGCTGGCCAAGGTAACCCCTGCAGTGCTAAGCTCTCTGTTCCCGGGAGTTGGGCATGATCAGGGGGGATAGGGTTGGTAGTTTTTGTCTGTTGTATGTCTCTCCTGAAGCCTGGAAGGGGTCAAGACAGTGATTCTTGGCCCTGGCCCCTAAGTTGGACTCCAAGTGGGTGGGTAAGGGAGAGATGAAATTTTTGCCTATAAATATGACTTCAATCAAAAATCATCCCCCCCCCCCAAAAAAAAAAAAGGAAAGTGCAGTTAATTTCGCAAAGGTCGTCACAGGAGTCTGATGGAGATTCTGATTCTGATAGTGAAACAAGGCAGTTGTCAGGATTTTGGTCCTCTTGGTTAATCATGGAAAGCAAGGAGCAGGACAAACCTCTTTCTGCACTAAGCCCGTTTGCAATACAGAAGGGCTTTCAAGGTATTGCAGGAGACCCACAGTCCATTAAGCGACTCAGAAACGGCACATTTCTCATCCAATGTAAAACTAAGAAACAATCAGAGCAGCTGCGAAAGCTACAAAGCTGGTAGACCGAGAGATCCGGGTGACCCCCCATAAACAGCTGAATTCCTCTAAAGGAGTCATCGATGCCCAGATCTTAGAGATGTCTCAGAGGCAGAGATCAAGCGGAACTGGCATCCCAGGGTGTGTGACAGAGGTGCATAGGGTGACAGTGAAAAAAGGTGCAGAAAGAGTGGCCACCAACACCCTCTTTCTGACATTCTGCAACCCTGTGCTACCTCCTATCATCAAAGTAGGATATTTGAATGTCCGTGTACAAATGTATGTTCCGTCTCCAATGCGTTGCTTCAAATGCCAGAAGTTTGGTCATGTCAGAGACCGCTGTTCTGGGCAGGAGGTGGTGGGGTTTGTTGCAAGGCAACCCATGATGGGCCGTGTAAAGAACCGGCGCATTGTGTGAACTGCGGTGGCGACCACCCCTCCTCTTCACGCAACTGCCCTGTCTGGATTCAAGAGTCAAACATCCAAAAGGTTTAAAACAGAAAGAAGATCTCATTTTTTGAAGCCCGCAAACAGGTTGTTGGCAGTCAGACGCCAACGCGTCTTCATACGCTTCGGCGGTAAAAAAAAGTATCGACAACGTTCAGTCTGCTGCCAGACTGACGATTTTACTTTCTCCAAGACTTTACAAGGAAGACAGATAAGCTTTGGTGGAAGCAAGTCCACCACCTCCCAACCCAAAGTAGGTGCCCCTGGTTGGGGCAAAAAATCTGCCATCCCCCAGACTGCCCAGCAGTCTACTCCATCTGCTGCTGGGCAGATCAAAAGCCAGCCCTCCCACCTCGACCTCCCTTGAGCAGTGCTCGTGCAGGCAGGGGAGTTCAACTGAGTGTGGAGATAGTGGAGATGAGAAAGAAACCTCCACCATCTCCAAACTCCAGGCCTTCGTCACCTGTGGGCAAGTCTGCCAGCAGGTCCGAAGACCAACACAGTCCAGTGAAACTAAGCAATAAATTCACTCCATTGGAAGCGGACGTTGTTGAGGAGATGACCTGATTTCTCTCCTTTTCGCCCTCTGCACCATGGATAGTACAGTAATCCATTGGAATATCCGTGGACTAAATTCCAACTTTGAGGAGCTGCAGCTTCTGTGTCAATCTATAAAACCTTCCGTTGTGGCTCTTCAGGAAACTCAAATTCAAAGCCAGAAGACCTTCACTCTTTCTGGCTTTAATATTCTTTCTAAACCTGCACAACCATCCACATTGGGACTGTCGGGCGGTGTTGCCCTTTTCATACACAAAACTCTGCTGTATAGTCCTGTCGCTCTGACTACCTTCCTTCAGGCTGTAGCTGCAAGAGTCACTCTCCACAAGACTGTGACAATCTGCTCACTTTATCTGCCACCTTCTGCCCGGTTTGTCGTCAGGACCTTGTCAGTCTCATCGGAGAACTTCCTCAACCTTTTTTGCTGTTGGTGACTTTAACGGTCACAATCCTCTTTGGGGTAGTGTCAGTTCGTCATCCAGAGGTCTGCTTATTGAGGATGTCCTTTCTGATTTGGATTTGTGTTGTCTGAACGACGGATCTGCAACTTACCTCCACTCTTCCACAGGTTCACTTTCGTGTTTAGATTTGTCGATTTGTGACCCCCGCTGGTCCTGGACTATGAGTGGTCCTGTCCATGACGATCTGCACGGAAGTGACCATTTCCCTGTCCTTCTACAACCCGTAATAACTGAAAACGTCTCTGTCTCGCAACATCTAATTATAAGAAGGCAAACTGGGATCTATTTGCAACCACTATTTCCAAGGAATTCCAGGACACTGATTTTCTTCAGAGTCCAGACCCAGCAGAACCTCTGACTAACATTGTGATCAAATGTGCTAAAGCCTGTATTCCAGTGTCTTCCGACAAACTCCAAATGCCAAAAACACCTTGGTTCGATTCAGACTGCCAACAAATTTCAAAAGTTCGCAAACGGGCTCAGCGTTGGGTATACCAACGACCTTCGGGTCCCAACGCTCGAGCCCATCAGAAACTCCGTGCCAAATCGAGACACACTTTAAAATCAGTAAACGTCAGTCCTGGAGAAGGGAAGAACACCTGTCCCACTGTGAACCATCTCAAGTTTTCGGACTCTTTAATAACAGAGAAAAAAGCAGTTGCTAATCTGCTTGCTTCAACCATTGAAAAGAATTCCTCCTCTTCTAACAAATCAGCCAGTTTTGTCAAAACAAAGCCCTTAAAGAAAATCACCCTGCAACTTTTCGTCAAACAACATGGAAGACTACAATCTTCCTTTCACGTTAAACGAACTGAAATCTGCCTTACTTTCTTGCAGCGATTCCTCTCCAGGTATAGATGAAATCCATTATAAAACTGTTGAAACATCTTCCGCAAAAGGTCTGAACATACTGCTACAGGTATACAACCATGTGTGGACTGCTGGTTTTCTTCACCCCTCTTGGCGAAAAGCCCTCATTATTCCCATTCCCAAACCTGGAAAAGATCTTTCTAACCCATCAAACTACCGTCCCATAGCTTTGACCAACTGTGTCGTTAAATTGATGGAGAAAATGGTCAATGCTAGACTCATGTGGGAACTCGAAACCGATGGCCTTTTGGCGAAAGAACAGTGTGGTTTCCGCAAACATCGGACTACAGTTGACCATTTGATTCGTCTGGAATCTACACTTCGGAACGCCTTTTTGAACAAACAGCATGCAGTGGCTATTTTCTTTGACTTGGAGAAGGCCTACGATACCACCTGAAGTCAGGGATACTTAATGATCTCCATGATCTTGGTTTTCGAGGTCATCTTCCACTTTTCATACAAAATGTTTTGGCAGAATGACAGTTTCAGGTCCAGGTTGGCACCACTCTCTCTGATGTTCACGAGCAGGAGTTGGGTTGTTCCACAGGGAGCATACTGTCTCCTGCCCTCTTTAGCATCAAGATCAACAACATTGTTAAATCAGTTCAGCAGGGTTCAGACTGCTCATTGTTTGTAGATGATTTTGCTGTCTAAGCAACTGGAAGCCTGTACCCGAGTATCCAGCGCAGGCTCCAGCTTTGCGTGGGATAAAATTCATCAGTGGGCGGATGAAAACGGTTTCACCTTTTCTCCTACAAAGACACTGTGTATTCACTTCCATCATTTCCGTCAGTTTTTTCCAGATCCTGAAATTCAAGTAGGGAAATCTCCCATTCCAGCTGTCAAAGAGGCCAAATTTCTAGGAGTTATTTTGACCAGAAACTTAACTTTCCAGCCACATTAAAAACCTCAAAAACTGCTTGCCAAAAGCACTGAATATTCTGCGGGTCGTAGCGCACACTGACTGGGGCGCTGATAAGAAAACTTTGCTGCACCTCTACAGAGCCTTGGTCCGTTCCAAACTGACTACGGTTGTGTTGTGTACGGCTCTGCAAGATCGTCTTACCTCAAACTCTTGGAACCCTATACACAATCAAGGGCTTGATCTCTGTCTTGGAGCATTCCGCACCACCCCTGTGTACAGCCTGTACGCAGAGGCAGGTGAACCTTCACTGTCCAAACCGCAGGCTGAAACTGTCTTGAATTTATATCCGACTGTTCTCGGAACCAGAAAACCCTGCCTATGACGTGTTCTTTGACCCTCCTTCCAAAGTAAGTTTGAAAACAACCCGAAAGTATTCCGCCGTTTGGTCTTCGTATGCAGCCTCACGTGCGGAATGCAGGTCTAGACCTAGGAGTTGTGTCGGATTTTTCCAAGTTTCCGGATCAGCCTCCGTGGACCTTTTTCACGCCAGAGATTCGTTTCGATCTTGCAGCTTTTCGCAAAGAGTCTACCAGCTCTCTGGCGTACATTGTATGCTGACCTCTGTTCGAAATTCCCATCCTATCAAAAAGTTTCACTGACGGTTCCAAGTCTGAAGATGGAGTGGCCTGTGCAGCCTATTGCCCTGGGGCTCCTTCTCAGATACTGTTGGAACATATACATTCAGATGCTTCTGTCTATTCTGCTGAACTTACTGCTCTGGTTCTGGCTTTGAAGATAATCTCACAATCTACGAAGAGGGACTTTCTGGTTCTGTCGGATTCGCTGTCAGCTTTGGAGGCCATAGCTGGCCGCAACCTTCAGCATCCAGAACTTTTACATTTCTTTGAACTTTTTAGCAAGTTGAAAGGGATGGTACAACATTACTCTAGCTTGGTTCCTGGTCATGTTGGCATTGGCGGGAACGAAATGGTTGATCGTTTAGCCAAGAACGCCACAAGAGAGAAACTGTCCAACATTTATATCCCCTGCTCAGATGTGAAACCCAAAATTAACGATTATGTGAGAGACCTCTGGCAGGAGGATTGGAACACACAGACGAGTAACAAACTCTTTCAGATCCGTCCAAACCTTAAGGACTTCCTCCCATCTACGTCGGGTGGTCGTAAAGAGGAAACGGTTATGTGCCGGCTGCACACCGGCCATTCATATTTTACCCATTCCTACCTTTTAAAGAGTGAAGAAGCTCCGTGGTGCATTCCATGTCATGTGCCACTCACAATGAAACATTTCTTTTAGTGTTGGGACTTGCACGATGTGAGACACAAACATTTTACAGCGGAGTCCATGAAGATCCTGTTCGGATGTCCCGCCTGACGTGATCCTTGAGTTTTGAGAGAGATTAACATTTTTTCATCTGATTTATAAGATTTTACGGAAGAAAGATTTTAACAAAGTTTCAGGTGCGTTTCTAGACGATGTCATTTAAAGAGATGTGTGAAAGTTTTTTGTTTTTTTTTAAATAACTGGTGAGTTGATTTAACGTGGTGACAGCCCTGATGTGGCCCTTTGCGGTCGGCTGGGCTATAAGCAACATTATCTTATCTTATCTTTGCACAGAAGTGCTCTGTTTGTCAGAAGACAGGGTGCTCTCCGTCTTTTAAAATCTCTTTTTCTTGTGTGTATGTGCTTTCTCTCCTCCTGTGTGTGTGTGTGGTGTGTGTGTGTTGTGAAAAACGTTTCTAGTCTGACCATAAGGCAGAGAGAGAGAGAGAGAGAAACACCTAGTACATCCCTGTCAGATGAACTGCCTTAGCATATTTTGACTGCCACAGAAAGGGTAAACAAGATTATGCCACGGAACGAAGGCACATTAGTCAGGCACACTTCATTTCTCACAGAGTACGAACTGCTTGCTAAGTTATGCTACACACAGCTAGGTGGTAGGTGAGAAAGATAACAGGGTGGGCAACGAGACGGAAAAAGTCTGCAGAGGAAAGTAGCACATCAGCGCGCAAGGTAGGTGTCACACTGCAGCATGTTTATGACTTTTCGGTTCATGTTTTGTAACGAGTCAGGTGGCGGGGACATTGGTCACTCTTTCTCTCCTGATTAAGAACAAGCAAGGGAAATTCTACTGCCCCACTCTGCGGTGGAAATTTCTGAATTCTGTTGTTGTTCATGTGTGTGTGTGTGTGTGTGTGTGTGCGTGTGCGTGCGAAGGGACTGGGTGCATCCAGGTCTTGAATCTTTGGTGCCCTTCTGCCGTCAGATTTTTTTTTTTTTTTTCTGGTGCCGCCTGGATTAGAACTAGCAACTTCTGGATGGCGGGCGTCTTCAAGGCGTTGGTTGCCCTTCTAGGTGGGTGTATTGCCCACAGCGCTGTGGGACATCTGTTCTAATTAGTCATTGTCTAAATGGTTCTGGTTCTTTTCTCACAAGGAATCTTGAGCCGTTTCATGAGATCACAGGCTGATGAGCCTGCAATCCTTCTTGCTCTGATCTTGCATGAGATCACAGGCTGATGAGCCTGCAATCATTCTTGCTCTGATCTTGCATGAGATCACAGGCTGATGAGCCTGCAATCCTTCTTGCTCTGATCTTGCATGAGATCACAGGCTGATGCAGCCTTGCATATCCTTCTGCCTCTGATCTTGCATGAGATCATAGGCTGATGAGCCTGCAATCCTTCTTGCTCTGATCTTGCATGAGATCACAGGCTGATGAGCCTGCAATCCTTCTTGCTCTGATCTTGCATGAGATCACAGGCTGATGAGCCTGCATCCTTCTTGCTCTGATCTTGCATGAGATCATAGGCTGATGAGCCTGCAATCCTTCTTGCTCTGATCTTGCATGAGATCACAGGCTGATGAGCCTGCAATCCTCCTTGCTCTGATCTTGCATGAGATCACAGGCTGATGAGCCTGCAATCCTTCTTGCTCTGGATCTTGCATGAGATCACAGGCTGATGAGCCTGCAATCCTTCTTGCTCTGATCTTGCATGAGATCACAGGCTGATGAGCCTGCAATCGTTCTTGCTCTGATCTTGCATGAGATCACAGGCTGATGAGCCTGCAATCCTTCTTGCTCTGATCTTGCATGAGATCACAGGCTGATGAGCCTGCAATCCTTCTTGCTCTGATCTTGCATGAGATCACAGGCTGATGAGCCTGCAATCCTTCTTGCTCTGATCTTGCATGAGATCACAGGCTGATGAGCCTGCAATCCTTCTTGCTCTGATCTTTCATGAGATCATAGGCTGATGAGCCTGCAATCCTTCTTGCTCCGATCTTTCATGAGATCACAGGCTGATGAGCCTGCAATCCTTCTTGCTCTGATCTTTCATGAGATCATAGGCTGATGAGCCTGCAATCCTTCTTGCTCTGATCTTTGTAGTGAGGGCAGTGACTTGGAAGCCAGATTCCCTGGGGCTGCTGGCTACCACTTGACTTGGAAGCCAGATTCCCTGGGGCTGCTGGCTACCACTTGACTTGGAAGCCAGATTCCCTGGGGCTGCTGGCTAGCACTTGACTTGGAAGCCAGATTCCCTGGGGCTGCTGGCTAGCACTTGACTTGGAAGCCAGATTCCCTGGGGCTGCTGGCTAGCACTTGACTTGGAAGCCAGATTCCCTGGGGCTGCTGGCTACCACTTGACTTGGAAGCCAGATTCCCTGGGGCTGCTGGCTACCACTTGACTTGGAAGCCAGATTCCCTGGGGCTGCTGGCTACCACTTGACTTGGAAGCCAGATTCCCTGGGGCTTGCTGGCTACCACTTGACTTGGAAGCCAATTCCCTGGGGCATGCTGGCTAGCACTTGACTTGGAAGCCAGATTCCCTGGGCTGCTGGCTAGCACTTGGCTTGGAAGCCAGATTCCCTGGGGCTGCTGGCTACCACTTGACTTGGAAGCCAGATTCCCTGGGGCTGCTGGCTACCACTCGACTTGGAAGCCAGATTCCCTGGGGCTGCTGGCTACCACTTGACTTGGAAGCCAGATTCCCTGGGGCTGCTGGCTACCACTTGACTTGGAAGCCAGATTCCCTGGGGCTGCTGGCTACCACTTCTGTCTTGCACATGCAAACTTATGGAATCCCCAAATCTTTTTCCTGGTGCATTTCACAAAAGTAATATTAATGTCATAATCGACATGTATGCTCCCAATGAAGGATTCAGTATTTTCACTTTAGTATCCCCACATCCTTATTTCAACTGGACTGAAAATCCCTTTCAGAATGTTTGGTTACTGAAAGTTTCTATGTATCACCCCTTCTGAAATACCAATGGATGAGCTGTTCACCAACAAGTAAATCAGTTGAAATGAAGTTTATTCCAAGATCCTGTTCGTGCACAGATGCAAAGCAATGCCATGATGTGTGTACATGCATATAAGCCTCCATTCAAAGCATTGAAGAGTAATTTTTTGTTAGTGCAGGGAAGGGCTTTGCTATGCAGGATTTGTATCCTCTTTTTCGGGATGCACTTACTACATTCCTCATTTTCTGTGTACTTCCAATACATCACATGCATGATGCTGTTGTCTTTATGGATTAGTCTGTACATGGTAATGTCATCTTGATGAATCTGAAGCTTCATTATGTTCCCGTACCCTGTAAAGTTAACCTTGCAAAAGCTGACAATTTTGATTAACTGCCACTTTCTGCATGACTCTTTCGATTCAGGTTGACCATGGATAATGCGTCCTGATTATGTAGGCTGATTGCTTGGCTTGAACAGCGTAACTTGTGGTCGTGCAGACCAATGGATAACGCAGTCTTGAATTTGTATGGAGTGTCTGGTCTTGTTTCCGTGCTCTGTAAAGCTTGTGTGCTTTGCTGTGCTCAACAAGTTCTCTCCCCCTGAGTAGCTGCTTTAGGGTACCTCTCCATCTCTAGCAGTCAGCTGCAAAAGACTCGAGTCCATGCCAAGAGCTTTCATGTTTTCTTCCACACATCTTTGCTCTGCAGTTGACAGGAGCCAGTGGGTGTCTCCTCCTGGATGCCAGCACATCATAGAGGATGCATTTCTGGATGTGATCGCCCTGTGCATGATGAGCGGTGCCCCAACCAGCAGAGTCTACACTGCCTGGGCAAAGTGAACGTGCTGGGGAGGTCAGTGCCAAACAAGACCTAACGCTGGTTATGCCGTTTTGCCTAGATACACTCTGAATACTGCAGGTGCTTTACAGGTGGTTAAGAAGTCGAGGCTTCAGTTCTATAAGAACACACTGGGAAAGGTGGGTATGTGGTGGGGTATGTGGGCAAGTTAAGTTTCTGCTCCAGTCTCTTGAGCAGAGAGTTGTTGACTTATTACCAGCGTTTCCAGGATGAACCCCTCAATGGATTCTTGATGTCCTGTCTCTTTACTACCATGCTGCTATTGTTAGCATTCCTAGTCTGAGAGTAAATCCTTACTGAATGGATGCCATACAACAGTAAGTGACCAGGCTGAAAAACTGATGAAAACTGGTTCTCCAAGTTTCCCAGGCCTGAAAACCGATTCTCAACATTTTTCAGAATGGAAAGTACGAGGAGGCATAATGGGGGGAGGGATAGGGGGATCTTACAAAGATCTTTAAAAAGCAACATACAGAGTGCAGAAACACCCTGGATAACGAAGAATTTGGGTTTTGACAGATCCCAAAAGGGGATGCTTTGCATGGCATGCAAGGAAATCCTTGCAAAGCTGAGAAAAACTAGACCCTTGAAAGGATCATGCTAAGTGAGCCAACCATCCTGACTCCACTCAAAGGTGGAACACAATGGCTGAAACACAACAGTTCAAACAGACGCTTGTGGATGAGGCAGACAGTCAATAATGGTATGGAAACAGGTGTGGGTGTCATGATTCAATTTACCTTGCTTAGAGGCTACCTGATTCTAGGAGACCATATCAGGACTGTCATGTTGTATCAATTCCAAGATGAAATGACTCGAGATCACGTCACTGACATGGCAATGAAGATGGGCATACGCATGAAAATTTGTGGAAATACCTTTCACAAACATACAAATCACAACAGTCTTTGTAAATACTATATTTATTCATCAGTTTGCAGACAAGTCACAGTTATGCCAACGCAGTAAGAAAAAAACAAAAACAAAAGCAAATCAACATCGTTGGTAATTTCTGATACTGTCACATCAGGGGGAACCGTAACACTTCAGCTAAAAGCTTGCCTTGTTATCTTCAGAAAGAAAAATAAAGCTACTTTTCCAGTCCTTGAAAAAGTATAGAACTATTCTAAGTGAAACTTCTCACTGTGAAATCACATGTTATGATAAAACAAAAACTGATAAAATTATTCAGCAGACTCCTCATTTGAAAAGAAATCGATCTTGCATACTTCCATTCTAATGACATTACCATTGACAAAAAAGTTACGATGTTAATAATAAGATTTAATTTGGCAATTTTCCAGCATCTGAATAAAAACATTATTTTTTCAAACTTGACAATAAGACCCTTTCAAAATTCCGAAGATCTGGCACATTTTATCAAATACACATTAAAAATAAAACAACACATGTAATATGCCAAGTTTCATACAATGCTGTATTTATTTTAATTCTGCGCTTTTATAACACTGATAATAAATTTTCCAAATTTAAAGAAAACAGAAATCTCTTATTTCTAAAATATGCCCCGCCTCAAAAACAAACAACAACAAAAAGCACACTAAGAAACAGCTTACTTATTAAAGACGTGGGCATTTTTCTCTCTCCATAAATCTGAACACAATTTTACTTCTTGAGTACCATCTCAAATGAACACAAATATTGAATAATAATCAGACAACACAGTAATACTGTACAGCCATGACCAATGACAGATCCTCTTTTTTTCTTTTAAACTACCAGAATGCTGCACTCCGGTTTTCTGTGCGTGTCAAAATGTACCCAGATAGTGACGGACAACTATTGGGGAGTTTTTCATCCATGGGAATGGGCTGAGGTGGCGGGGGGGGTGGGGGTGGGGAGACAGAATTCTGACGAATATGAAATATAAGAATAATAGCATAAAGGAGATCCAATTTAGAACATGCAGGTACTTTTCAAAACATTTTACTAAAGAAAATAAAACAAAAAGCATCCCTATATTACAATGGCCATGATTGCTGATGGTGTTTCAAGATCAATAAAAACAAAGAAATGTACACACAAAACTGTCATTCTACAGTATCCATATATAGCTTCAGGGCACTTCATTTCTTGCCAATGGCGCCCCCTGATCGGTCTCCTGTAGAGAACACTTCGGGCACTTCAATTTCTTCTGGCAGTTTGGCCGAGATCCCCTGACTCAGCGGCTAGTTTCTGGCCCTGTTGTAACAAATCAATTGGAATCTTCATTAAAATTCAATATGAGTGCAAATAGATTACTTTTAACCCTCCCCTTTCCAGCTGCCATCAAATTCCATCAAACTTGAAAGACTTTTAACCCTTCCTTTCCAGCTGCCATCAAATTCTTCCCTTTCCAGCTGCCTTCAAATTCATCAAACCTGAATGACTTTTAATCCTCCCCTCTCCTGCTCCCATCAAATTCATCAAACTTAAATAACTTTCCATCCTCCCCTTACCAGCTGCCGTCAAATTCATCAACTGTATTAATTTTCCTTGTCTGTATGTACTTTTCCACTTTTTTAAATAAATGTAAGTTGATACAAAAACAATGTAAAAAAACTAACAAAACTCAAGAAATAAATAAAAATATTAAGAAGAAAACAGAAACATGAAAGGTATCATTCAGACCGTACTTCCCCTCCCCTCAGCAATGGCATAATTCCCTCAAGACTGGACTGCATTACACGAAGCACTGTTTATTTTCTTTCTCCTTTCAGCAACGGTGGTTAAAAAAAAAAAAATCTGCTTCCTTATGTATTCTGTAAATGTAATAAAGATCTATATCAAAATCCCAAGTCTGAATAAATACATACCTGTCCAGTTAACAGATTTTACTGTACGGTAGAAGTGAAGAGAGAGGGAGAGAGAAAGAGAGAGAGGAAGAGAGAGGGTGAGAGACAGGATACCCGACCTGTCTGAAGATGGTAGCAAATTCTTCCGCTGCATGCGATGAGCTGAAATACGCTTTGAAGTGGCGGTGGATGGGTTCATCAGTGGCAAAGTCGATCGGGTGCCACTCGCAGCATTACTTCTTCTCATCCCTGAAACAAGTAAGAGTTTAGACATTAGAAAATCGCAACGCACAAAATGCTGTCTAGAACAGAGGACACATATTAGCAAAGTTTTTGCCTCAAACCTCAGGAACTGAAATTCAGGAATCTTCATTCCCCAATTACTTTATAAAACTGTTTCATTTTGTGATTATACAGATACTTGCTGCATGCCAGTCATGCAAATTGTCAGCTCATTCACTCAACCTCTCAAACCCCGATTCCTTACTTTTATCCAAACACAAATTCATAAAAAAACAAAACTGACCTTAGAATAAAATCCATATGCTGAAAGGCTATTTCGAATTGAATTAATGTGCACACATACAAATCCGGTATTTTGCCATCAATGAAAAATTATTTCAACAACATGTAAATTTTCTTTAGAAAAGCTCAGTCCGGGAATGACCCAAATGCTTGCAATACATACAAAAGCCGGAAAAGTTAAATGAATATTTTGTGCATGAACATCCTTTGTATATATGTGCAAATAATGTGTCTATAACAGACTCCCAAATACATGTTCTGTAAATGACATCATTTGACCTTGGGGTACACTCCAACTAAATTTTATTTGTCCAGGATATAACCCTTCTCTACCCTTTTTTTATATCCTGTTTGATTTGTCATATAATACAAAACCTTGTCAGCTAAGACCATATCAGGGTAAAAGCAGTCAACAATATCATCATGAAAATTCCTCATCCTTTGAAAGGCAAGTCTGTATAAGAAGGTATGAAACCCGTATATAAGCTGCTCTACACAGTTCCCCCTTTATGAGTTCCCGAGACAGATGTGAGTGTCTCTGACAAGTTACATACTTGAGCGAGTAATCAACACGCCATGTCTGTTCCTCACACATTACGATGTTTGGTGAATGTGTTTGTCTCTGAACTCTTTAGTGAAAAGACATACTGAAGAAGGGGGGATTGCGTGCATACATATATGATGAAAGCGAGGGCCCATCATTCCTTACACGGCAACGGACAGCTCCATGGTGATGACATGGTTACAAACTTTCTCCATGTTATCAGTCACCATCACCAGCTTGTTGGCATTCAGGTCGTCGTCGTACAGCACCCGCAGGTTGCCCATCCCCACTTTCTGTTTAGAGAAAGGAAAAAAAAGAGAAAGGAATGAAAAGAAATGGTGAGCTTTAATAGCCAATTTCCAGTTTGTCAAACAAAAAACAACAACAAAAATTTTTAAAAAGCAAAAATGTTTCGAGTTTGCTACTGTTCAAGCTTTCATCATAAGATGCCTAAAAGATTTCTCATCCCCATTTTCTGTGTTTGAGAAAGTACATAAGAGGCAACTGAAAAGGAACAGAAACAAAGGAAACATCCCCATCTTCTCTGTAGAGAAAGGACGTAAATGACAGACAATTCCAAAGGAATGTACACAAAAGGAACATCCCCATTTTCTGAAAACAGAAAGAAAGTTTACCAGACAACTAAAAAGGAATATAAACAAAGGAAACAAGAGTGAGTATTTTCCAGTTTGTTGGTGCTTGGTTCACCATCAAGTAACTAGCAGGTTGCCCATCTCCACTTTCGGTCCAGACACTGGTGAGAGACAGCGCAGTGACAAGCAAACCAGCCTTTCATTGCACTTCGTTAACACTCTGTTGGCCATCAACCAACACTCAAATATTCCCCATTGCCATGTAGACACTGGTGACAGGAAAAAAGACAAAATGGAATTTCAAGAAAAGAAATTTTCTTTTTACTTTCTTTCTGCGTACGCAGGCTGATACTCCTGCAGACACTGCCTGTATAGACAGGCAGTGGAGTTTTGTGTGTATGACCGTTTTACATCCCGCCATTAAGGCAGCCATACTCCATCTTTGGGGAAGGGGCATGCTATGTGTAACATTCATCCATACCAATGGCCAAACTGGCCTTCTCTTCCGAAAGTTGGTAAAATGGGGAGTTTTTATTATACTCCCTGTTTGGCTAGTATACTTACCATGTCAGACCATAGCATTCAAGTTAGCTCTGTCAGGCCGAAATCTTTTGTGGCTAATGCAGTAATAAGACAGTCACGTGATGCCCACCCTACTTCCGCCCGTAGGCAGAAAGCCGATGTCCGCTTCCCGTTCCTCATTCAGCGAGGCCTGCACGCAAGGTAACCCCGAGAACCTTGGCGCTAGAGGGGAAGGTAGGGCGGGCATTAGAGTCTGATAAATCCCCTGTACCGAAATTCGAGCTTGCAACCCTAGGATCACGAGTCCAGCGCTCTACCAACTGAGCTATTCCGGCCCCCAAGAAAAGAAATGAAAATAGGTCTTTTATTGTAGGTGGGCGCAGATCTCATCATCACAAGCACTCAAAGGCTCTTGAGACATCAGCTGTAGAAGTAAAAGAAGAAAATGGAATAGCTATACAAGGTTCTTGAGACATTGATGATAAAGCTAAAAGAAAAAAAAGAAATAGCTATCCAAGGTTCTTGAGACATGATATTAAAAAAAAAGAAA
>JAFLJL010015609.1:2500-25210 GCA_018398815.1 Conus ventricosus
GTATAATTTTCGTTTATCATATTACCTTTTCGTGTATTCCAACTTTTAATTATTCATTTACTTCTAGGCCATTTTATGTTGCATTTTTACAGCAGTAAGAGGCGTGTTATCCCTGTTTCCCTCCCAGAATATGTAAGTGGTGGCGTGAGTTCTGTGTGTCGTCGCGCGCCTGTAACACATGTCCGGGGTCATGTCTTCCCCGTTTTTTTGTGTGTTAAGTGTCCACTTTAAAATGCTGTGTCCATCAGGACTTGTGTTTTTTTTTTTTTCTTACCAGG
Source organism: Conus ventricosus (assembly GCA_018398815.1). NCBI lineage: Eukaryota > Metazoa > Mollusca > Gastropoda > Neogastropoda > Conidae > Conus > Conus ventricosus. The sequence continues at coordinate 2,779 of JAFLJL010015609.1, forward strand.
TGTTTTTTTTTTGTTGTCATTCCTGTAAAAATTTAGAGCGCCCATAATTTGTGTGCGCTGTAGATGTTTCCGGCCTCTGTTAATGAAAAGAGTTTCGCCAAGGAATGATTCGTTTTTTTTAACTCAAAGAGCCAACCCCGGTGTTTGACTAAAACGGTTGTGAACGATTATTGAATAATGTTATGTAGACATAGGTCTGAACCGGGAAATGTATTTAATTCTATTTGAGAACTGTAATTAGCCACGTCTCTGCCAGGGCCTGTCCTTGTACTCTCTGGTAATGGATGTCGGCTTACGGGTTTTGGCTTGCACCATTTTATATGGGAAACCATCCTTTGTGTGTTTTTCCATAATACTGCTTCTACACTTCTTCTTAAAGGATCTTGTTCTTGTCTTCGACTTCTCTTATACTTCTACTGCTTCCTCTTGTTTGGTTTCCTCCTTCCGCCCTCCACCATTGCCGACCTCCAGAGTGCCGCTGCTGCTGGCCGCTGACCTTGCATCCGTAGCCGGGTCTCGTCGGCCTTTCCCGTTTCGGCTGTTGCCGCAACCGGTACCGCGCGCTGCTGCGCGACCACGGCTTGACCCCAACACCCCCCATCTTACTTCTAACGCCCCTCATCATCCCTCCCCATTCCTCTCCCATCTTTTGCGCCTTCCTCCTCCTCGCCCCTCCCCCGTGAACCCGCAAGGACTCCTCGCCCGGTCGGGAACGAGGACGCACCTGCTGGCCGGCCCCATCATTGGGAGAGAGGATTCTTTCACCGACCCCTGCTTTTGTGTTGCGCCGGCACGCCCCACTCTCTACCACTACCGCATCGTGTCGCCTGGTGTCACTGCCCGACCTGATGTGTAACAGGTTTGGAAACGAGCCGCCACACCTGTGTGCCTGACTGTAGTGTAGTGCATTCACCTTCATCTCGGACCTTCGTGTCTCTCCTTGTGGTAACTGTATCTCTTGAAGGAGAAAGGACCTATCCTGTTGTGTGTGCATCCGACACACGCGCTCCCTCTCTTCGCAGACACCGCACAGGACTGTCACACGTTAGGGCGTTGGGAATCGGACCTAAGTCTGCATCCACTTTTATTTGCAGAGATAAAGGACAGGCGTTAATCAGTTTTCACAGACGCTGTTTATTCTATTATAGCTATGTTGCCTGACAAGAATTTGTGTTGGCATTTCCACATTTACTGCTTTCCAGTTATACGCCGCTGTATGGTTTTTTTTTTCTTGTCAGGTTCCAGTTTATCTATTCGGTCAAGTTAACCTTGCCCATTGTTTATCAATCTTTCTGTGATAACTGGTCCCCTTTTCTTTAGCGTTTAAAAAAAATGAAATTATGTTGGGATGTTTGTTACTGGCCCTAGCAGTTGAACTTCCGCCAGTATACTAACCCCCATTCTAAGAAAATGCCCATACGCTCCCCTTGTTTTGGCCTTGCCTTTTCTAATTATCCAGTGCTAAAATTTCTCCTTCTGACCTTAATCCGGTCTCATCCCACAGGTTGTTGTCCTTCTTTCCATCTTGCAATCCTGGTCATCCCTATTTTAATTTACGAGGGATCATTTTGGCAAGCATTCCTGTTTTTTTTAAGCTCGCTTGCCCCTTTTCGATTCGATTTGGCTTCTACCCTAACCTCCTGGACCCCACCCAAATCCGACGGCGTGCATGTTAGTGGAGAAGATTCGATATTTTTTTTTGTGTGTGTGTGCCGAGTTGTGGGTTGTGTCGTGTGTTGTGTGTGTCTTCCCATTTGTTTTTTACATCCCTTTTGAAGTTAATATGTATACCCTCCTTATATATGTATTATACATGTGTACATCTGTTTTTTTGTGACAGTTAAGTGTTCAGTTTTTTTTTTGTTGTACTCGGTAGTTCCGTGTTTTAATTTGATGTTTGGTGGATGGCGCGATAGATTGGGATTGAGCATAGCGTTTCCCCTTACAATTACCACGTGACATCACCCACGTGACAATTAATGGCTCGTCCGGATCGCTGTGACCTTCTTGACATTTTGCGCTGCCTGTTGTGTTTTGTTTTTTGGCGTAGTGGTTGTGCTTGAAATTGTGTTTTACCATAGGCTGTGGGAGGTTGGAGGTTACCCCTAGCTAGTAGGGTAACATATGGAGTATTAGAACCCTCTACTGCTGTTTTATTCATTAATTGTTCTTTTTGAAGTTTTTACTAGGTTATATTCTCTAAAGATGGGGGGGGCGAGAGTTTCTGACCCGTGGAAACTTCCCCTTCCCCCGTCGTTAATTTGGCCTCGTCCCTACGTTGAATCGGTCTCGTCCGGGTGACAGGTGTCATTTTCTTCCTCTTTGTAGTCTAGGACATAAAAATATTTTTTATTTTGACGGAAGTTGTTAGTTCGTGGGGTTTGCTCGTGTATTGTTAGGAACTGTGTAGTACATTTGTATGATCGTGTAAAGGGGTGCGGTAGGAGGAATTCATAAATGTGATTTTTGAATGTAGACATATTTGAGTGTGGACAGAGATATACCGTAGTATTGTTCAATTGCTCGCGGTTGTTACTGCTCTGAGTGGGTTACAGTGTGTGGTGCTCTGACACATTGTGGGAAGACTTGGTGAGACACGAGTGTTTATGTTGTGTGAACAGGTCTTGGTGCAGTAGTCCAAGGTTGAGATCGGTACTGTTACCAGTTTTCTGATTTGATTATGTTGAAGGTGTCCGTTCCATGAGTTAGGACTCCAGCTAGTTGTTGATATATTCATTAGCCGACGGTCCGAACCGTGTGGGTGATTACATTATGCCGGTAAACCAAACAGTGCCTACCAATTGGTTTCTCGAGTTCACTTCATTGACTTGGGCTTGGGATTTAGTTTTTTACCGTGCATTAATCGACATTGTGTTGGGGTCCATTAGGCTTGCGAGCACGTGTGACCTCGCGCGTGATCAAGCTTTGTGTGTGTACTGCTCGGCGAACGTGTAGTGCAGGTGAGTACACTGTTCCGATCTTATCTTTCCGAAACAATCGGGTTGCGAAACCAGGATAAACTGAAAGGTAGTGACACGATCTGTCTCGCTGCCGCAGACGGTTCTTGAAAAGCTTCTGTGGAAGCTCTTTTCCTTCGCCTGCCGGGAGTGTGACGACCATCTGTTATAACCACGATGTCGAACGGCCGCCTGGGATGGTAACCACGCTGTCGGCCGGTCGTGTACCTCCTTCCTCATTCAGGTTTAACTACTATCCGACTGAGTCAGTCCGTGAACGTCCACGTTCCCACATCCTCCAGGTCTACCCCCCCAAACTTTGGACCCCACCGTACCAACGAACCCCCCTTCGCCCGCCGACGTGAATCCCTTCCTTGACATAGGGCACCGCTGAGGCACGTGAGAGAGTGAGAAGGAGGGACCACTTTAGGTGGGAGGATAGAGAGAAGGTTCAGGAGAATGGAGAAGAGGAGAGGGAGCCAAGGAGAAGATGGAGAGAGATTAGAATTGCAAGAGGGAAAGAGAGAGAAGCCCGAGAGGAAGCTAGGAAAGGCGTGAAGAAGCCCGGAAGAAGCTAAGAAGCGTGAGGAGGCACTAGAAAGCGCCGAGAGAGAGATGAAAGGGAGGAGCGTGAAGAGGCTGGCTAGATATCAGGAGAAAGAGAAATAGAGAGAAGAACAGGCAGCAAGGAGAGAAGAAGAGCTGAAAGAATAGGCCTGAGACCAACAGATCCTGGAGCAAGCAGGACAGGCGACTGTCCTCGTGCATCAGGACATGAGGTGGAAGACATGACCTTGGGAGCGAGAGAGGAGCAACCCAGGACATAAGGGCCTTGGTTTCAGTCCGCCCAAGAATCCGCAATTCCTTTGTTCCAACCAGGGGATGACCTGACGTGTTCCTGGAACACTTCAGGAATTTGGTAGACCCTTTTTGGCATGACTGAGGTCAAAAGGCATATACCTAAGTCGATCTCCAGGTATGGCTAAGAGGCGTTGGATCACATTCCGTCCCCAGTTTCCTTATGAGATCTCAAAGCTGCCCTTCGCAAAAAACACGGCTCCACATACCCAGAGTTCCTACCGTCGTCGTTTAGGACTATGAACTAGGCCGAACGAAACCACCTCCAGTTTGGGGAGCGATTTAAGAGACGTTGAACTATGGGGTGGATGCCTCAGATTGCCCATACTGGATCCGTCCACTGAGCAGGCGGAGCAACGTACTCGGCAGATCTAAGAATCAAACAGGGAGAACCCGGTCCGGCATCGTTCCAAGAGCAATAACCATTGCCGGAACATTTGCGGACGCCAGGCTTTTTTTTCATTCTGACCTGGGGGACCCAACAAGATTCCCAAGCCATCTGAAAAAAAAAACGGACCGCCCCAGAAACAATCCTCTGTTCCTCATTGACACTTACAGCGGTCCAAGGAACAGGTCCTCCCAATTAATAAGAACGTTGTTTTCAGTGTGGATAACTGACACTTGAGGAAATGTGTGCCCCAAGCTGAGAGCAACCGTTCAATTTGTTGAGGCGGATCATGAGTCTGTGGCACACGGAGCATAACCCCTGTCAGCGGAACCAGAGTTCCCCACATTCGCATCCGTGTCAGGTGATGTAGTAGGATGCCATTAGGGATTCTGGCGCATCAGCAACTTCTTTGTTGACCAAGTCTGATCGCCTCCTGATGCTGAAACCGAGACCCATGTGTGAGTGTCGGTAATAGTCAGGATCAAGTCCCAAGCGGCCCACAGCACTGATCCGTATGTCCAGCTAGCCTTGATACTTTGAGGCACTGGTTTTGGGCATCGCGTGACAAGCCAGCATATCCCTTGCTGATAGGTAAAGTGGTGAAGTTCGAGATGGGTCATTCGGGACATCTCCACTGACCTGACCTCTCTCGCCAAGCCTGTGCAAGGATGGCAACCACTCGTGCCCAACAGAAGCAAGAGCCACTCAAACCGCTATTGAAGCCATCAGATGAGTGCGTGGCGATGTGACTACCGACAAGGTGAGAATCTACAGCAAACGGATCCTACCCTCAATCAGGTGCAACAAACTTGGAAGCCCACCGATTCGGCGGGAACTGGCAGACTCTGTTCACAGTGAGGAAAAGGCGTTTCTCAAGCGAACTTTTTAGGAAGAACCAGAAGCTCGAACAGGTTGTTGTGCCTCACACTCTCCGCGACACGACCTACAGCTGGGACACGATTCACCAATGCCACATATTGGGGTCAAGAGACTGCCGTTTACCACACCATATGGTCCAGTATCAATGGACCGTCATGCCATTCCGGGCTGAAGACCGGCTGGAGCAGTGTTTCAGCCGCGTCATGAGGATGATGTCTCCCCTTCAGACTCCAGGAAAGCCCACATAATTTCATGGATGATTTGCTCCATCGCGACCCCAAAGAATGGGACTGGCATTAAGGTCATTCCCCCCCCGATCAGTTTCCAGAGACTGAGGAGTTCAGGCTTGCCGCAAGACCCGTCCAAATGCCCAACTGAGAAACATCGATCTCGTTCCTTGTCACAGACTTCAAGAAGGTTGGTGTATCCTGAAGACGAGTTGCCGGGGAAAAACCAGATTAATCGCCTGTGAGTGTAATTTAGAATTAAAAGACCTTGCAGACGTTGCGGACTTGACAGAATGGTGAGATAGGCACTTTGTATGGTTTTGAGTACACTAAAGATGGTGATTATAAACGCAAAGAGGTTGACGACAACAAAAGGTTTCCTAAACTAGAACAACTACGCAATCTAGAAGCAAATAATGTTGGTCAGTATGAATATAAAATAGTTCGAAAACCTGACCTCAAATGGCACTTAGAACCATATTTAGAATGGGAAATAAAATTTGAATTCATAAGCCCATTTACATTTTTTGACCGCCAAAAAAGTTTCAGAAAAGCATTCAACTCTGGCCCTTTACATGTAAGTCTTTATACCGGACGATAATAGTCGAAAAGAAATTGAAATAACGCCGTATGGGAAAAAACAGTACATCCTCCACAGAAAAGAAACAGTTGTAAAAAAAGCTTCTACAAAATTACAGTTCTTTCCAAGCAGAAAATTAGGAGACACGTTCACAATGATATTTGAAATTTCTGTCTTTAAAGATGAGTGAGAGGGATGGGGTTGTGGGCGTTAGTGATGACCTTATAAAAGGAATTAATATTAGCTGGCAAAACTTAGACGTTAAACGTCTTAACGTTGTTGTCGTCGTTCTTCACAATGGCGAGGATAATTAAGATCATAACAACAAGCAACAAAATCACTGTTGACTTAAATAGAAACAATCTTACAGGACTAAATTGGATTAACTTACACATTTAGGCCTCATAGGGTTTTATTATACTGAACAAGTTTTGACGGAGAGTATGATAAAAATAATAACTGAATTAGATTAAACTCTGTTATAAAACTATGGAGCAGTTAAACTTTATGACAAAAACTCCTCATTGCTCATTGATTTGTGGGCAGACTGGTTGTGGAAAAACAATATTTATCCTCGACCTGTTACAAACAGTTTATCGTTATAATTTTAATCATATTGTGGTTTTCTGTCCAACACTTAAATGGAACAAAGCATATCATAATAGAAGGTTTATATGGACAGATGATGACATATATTTAGTTAATCCTAGCAATAAACTGAGTGAGTGTTTAGAACAGTTTTATAGACTGTTTGAAGGAACGCAAACACTATTTATTATAGAATGACTGTTCGGCAGAAAGAGACATAGTTAAAAAGAGAAACACTTTGTCGAAACTGGCTTTCAGTGGAAGACATGCTGGGATAAGTGTGTGGATTTTATGCCAGAAATATAACTCGGTTTTAAAAGACTTTAGAGAACAGTTAAAGACTGTAGTTTTATTTCACATGAAAGACAAAGACTCATTTGAAGAATGTTTGCGCGAAAATGATGTTATTGAAAATGACCAGGAAAAACACAAGATTAAGCAAAAACTGAAATCTAAAAAGTTTAGTAAATTAGTATTGAAAACGGATAACCCTACGCAGTACGTTTGTTTGTAGAAAAACGTTTTTTTTTTAGTTATTGAAGTCTTACTTGTCAGAGAACAGGGAAGGGGGCTTTCGGGGTTACTTTCGCCCAAAAGGGGTGGGGGGGAAGTGGCCCAGAATGCCCCTTTCCCCTGTTCTCCCCCCCGGGGGAACCCGCAAGGATCCTCCGCCCCGGGGTCGGAAAAGAGGACGCACCTCCCCCCTTTGCCCCATTTTTTGGGGAGAGGGGGGCCCTTTAAGCCTGACCCCTTCATTTTGGGGTTGCCCGGCGACCCCACTCAAAAACCATTAAAGGCTTCGTGGGTCGCGGGTTTGAAATTCCCCTCCCTGTTTGTGTACAGGTGTTGGACGGCCCCCGGGTTTGTCACTGCCCAAACCTTTTTGTGTACGGTTTGGGGGGCCCGCCACACCTGTGGCCTGACTGGAGTGTATTTAAACCTTCCCCAAACGGGCCCTTCGGGGTTTCCCTTGTGTTAACGAAATCTCCTGGAAGGAAAAAGGGAAAGGGCTACCCTGTGTGGTGTGCATCCGAGGGACAGACGCGCTTTCCCTTTCGCTGGACCCCCACGGGACTGTCACACGGTTGAGGCTTTGGGGGATGGGCCCCCTTAAGTTGGCATCCACTTTTTTATTGCAGAGAAAAAGGGACGGGCTTTAAAAATTCAGTTTTGTCAGCAGACCCTGTACATTCAATTATGCTTTGTTTCCCTGCCCTGAATTTTGGGTTTTTGGGTTTTCCACATTACTTCTTTCCGGGGTTTGTCGCCGCTGTTGGTGCTTTTTTTTTTTTCTTTTTCGGGGTTTTTCCCATTTCCCCATGTTGCCAATTTTAAACCCATGCATTTTTTTATCAATCTTTATGTGAGAACTGTCCCTTGTCTTTTTGCTTTTAAAAAAAAGAGTAAAATTTAATTTGGTTGTTTGTTACACCCCATAGCATTTTGGAATTTCCCCATTTTTAAAAACTCCCCCCTTTCCCAAGGGTATTCCCCAAAAGACGCCCCCCTTTTGTTTTGGCCTTCTTTTTAAATTAAATCTAGTGCAAAAAATGTTTTTTTTTCCGGAACCGTAAATCCGGTCTCACCCCCAAGGGTTGTGGGCCCTTGTTTTTGTATTTTGGGGCAACCCTGGTCACCCCCTTTTTAATTTTCGAGGGGGTCAGTTTTTGGCAAGCTTTCCTTTTTTTTTTTTTAACTTGCTTGCCCCTTCGATTGCTTTTTGGGCAAAAAACCCTCCCCCTTTTTTGGCCCCACCCAAATCCGGCCGGGCGGGGCATGTTAGTGGAGAGAGTTTTCCTTTTTATTTTGTGTTGTGTGCTGTGTGTGTGGGTGGTGTGGGTTGGTGTGGTTTTGCCCCTTCCTTTATTTACACCCCTTTTTTAAAGTTAAAATGAAAACCCCGTCCTTAAAAAATGTTTTAAAACCATGTTGTGAACATCTGTTTTTTTGTGCCCGTAAAGTTTCGGGTTTTTTTTTTGTACTGTTTTTCCCGGTGTTTAATTTTTAAATGTTTGTGGGGTTTAGCGCGATTGAGTTGGGATTGGGCATAGGGGTTTCCCCTTGAAAAATTTTCCAAAGTGACTCACCCACTGAAATTAGGGGGCCCCGGCCCGGGTCGTTTGTGACCTTTCTTGTTTTTTTGCGCTCCTTTTTGTTTTTTGTTTTTTTTGGGCCGTAGTTTTTTGTCCCTGGAATTGTGTAAAAGGAATGGGTTGGGGGAGGTTGGAGGGTTACCCCTAGCGTGAGGGGGGAAACTTTTGGGGAGGTGGACTAAACCCTCTCCCTGCTGTTTTTTTCAATATTGTTCTTTCGTAAAAGTTTTTTTAGTTTAGGTTATATTCCCTCCCAGATCGAGAGTCGCTGACCGTGGAAATTTCCCCCGTCTTAGTTTTGGGCCCTTTCGTCCAAACCGCTAAATCTGTCGCTCGGGGTGAAAAGGTTTCCCCGTTTTCTTCCCCTCTTTTGTAGTCAAAGGGCTTTAAAATAGTTTTTTTTGACGGAAGGGGTTAGTTGTTTTGGGTTTGGCTTGTTGTATTGTTAGGAATTGTTAGTTACAACTTGTGATCGTTTTTAAAGGGTGCGTTAGCAGTGAATTCATAAATGTGTTTTTTGAATGAAGAAAAAATTTTGTGTGGGGGACAGGGGAATTTCCGAAATTAAGCTTTTCCCAATTGCTCGGCGGTTGTTACGGGTCCCGAGGGGGGGGTTTCAGTGTGTGTGCTCAGACAAAATTGTGGGAAGGACTTTGGTGATACCAAAAAAGAGTGTTTATTTTGTGGGGAAAAAGGTCTTGGGGCAGTTTTCCAAGGGTTTGGGGGTCGTTACTGGTTACCAATTTTTGGGATTTTGATTTTTTGTTTGATGTTTCCGTTCCCTGAGTTAGGGGTCCCCGGGTAGTGTTTATATATTTATTAGCCGATTTCCCCTACCGTTTTGGGTGATTTAAATTTGTGCCAAGTGAAACCAACAGTGCCTTCCCCAAATTTGGGGTTTTTTGCTTGAGTTCACTTCATTTTACTTGGGTTTTGATTTTATTTTTTAAAGTAAATTATTGAAAATTTTGTTGGGGTCCCCTTAGGCTGGCGAGCTACTGTGCTCGCGCGTTTAAAAAGCTTTTTGTTGTACTGCCCTCGAACGTGTATGCAAGGGTTTGTACACTGTTCCGGGAAAATTTTTCTTTCCCAAAATCAATCGGGGGTTTCGAAAACCCTGGTTTTGTTTGGGGAAATGACTCGATCTGTCTTGCTGGGCCCCAGTCGGTCCCGGGGGAAAAATTCTGTGGGAAACTCTTTTTTTTTTCGCCCCGCCGGGGTGTGACGACCACTGTTTAACCCCGATGTCGAAAAGCCGCCGGGTTTGGGAACCCGCTGGGCGGGCCCGGGCGTTTTTAAACCCCTTCCTCTTCGGGTTTAAATACTCCCACCCGGTCAGTCCCTGGGAAAGGGCCACGGTTTCCACATCCTCCAGGGGTTTTCCCCCCAAAATCTTGGACCTCCGCCATAACCAACGAACCCCCTTTTTCGGCCCCCCCATCGTGGATATCCTTCCCGACATTAGAGCACGGCTGAGGCCACGGAGGAGGGGGAGGGGAAAAGGGATAAACTTAGGTGGGAGGGTAGAGAGGGGGGGTTTTGGAGAGTGAGAGAGAGGAAACGAAGGCGTGAGGGGGGCACGTAGGAAAAGCTTTTGGGGAGAGGGGCGGGGGGCCAAGGAGAAGTGGGAGAGAGTTGAAAAAAGCGAGAGGGGAAAAGAGAAAGCCCGGGGGGAAAAAGCTAAAGGGAGGCGGTGAAGAGGCACGTAGAAAGCCCGGGGGAGAAAGATTTTGAAGGGGGGGAGCGTGAAGAGGGTGCTAGGATTAGGCAGGAGGAAAGAGAAAAGAAAAGAGGGAAAAACCCGGCACGGAGAGAGAAGAGGCGAGAGAAGTAAAGGGGGAGGAAAAACCCGGAATCCTGGAAACGGGGGGACAGGGGCAACTGTCCCCTGTAGCAATTTAGGGGCAAGAAGTACAAGAGCAGCCCTTTGGGGGCGGAGAGGAGCAACCCAGGAAAGTAAGGGGAAATTGGGGGTTTTTGCCGCCCCGGATCCGCAATTTTTTCCTTTGGGTTTCCCAAACCCGGGGAAGGGCCTAGACGGGTTCCTGGAACACTTCGAGGGTTTGGTAAAAACCTTTTGGGTACTGATGGTCAAAAAGGGAGTATACCTGAAGGCGAGTCTCCAGGTATGGCTAAGGGGGCGTTTTGGGCAAAAATTCCTTCCCCCCCGTTTTCCCATGAGGACTCAAAGGGTGCCCTTTTGCAAACGGGGCCCCCATTTACGCCAGAGTCCTTCCGTCGTCGGTTTTTGGGCTATGAACAAGGGCCGAGACGAAACCTTCCTCCGTTTGGGGGAGCGGGTTAAGGAAGGGCGTTTTAACTATTGGGGGGATGCCTTTGGGGTTTCCCATAAAGGATGCCCGTCCAAAGGGGGCGTGTGCAAAGTAGCGTCTGCCCGATTTAAGAATCAAAAATGGGAGAATTTTCGTCCTTTCGTCGTTCCCAAAGGCAAAACCCCTTGCCGAAGCATTTGCGGACGCCAGGCGGTTTTTTTTTTTTTGAAAGCAAAACCCAACAAGAAATCCCAAAACCCTCTGGGGCGGACCGCCCCCCGAAACAACCTGGGTGTTTCCGTAAATTTTAAAATTCAGCGGGCAAGGAAAAAGGGTCCCCCCAAGGGAAAAAGGCGGGTTTTTTTTCAGTGTGGATTACTGAGCACTTTTAGAAATTTTGGGGCCCCAAAACGGGGAAACAGCCCTTCAATTTGTTAGGTGGATTTAGGGGTCTGGGGCACATGGAGCCCCAAACCCCCGTCAGGCGAATCAGATTTCCCCCCATTCCCCATCCGTGGTTCAGGGGATTTCGTAAATGCCCTTAGGGATTCTGGGGCATCAGCAATCTTTGTTGACCAGAGGCTGAACCCCTGCTGATGCTGAACGGGGACCCAAAGTGTGAGGTGTCGGGGATTGAGGCAGGATTCAAGCCAAGGGGGCCCACTGCACTGATCCTATGTCAACGCCCTTCTTTGAGGGCACGGTTGGGGCGATCGGCCCTGGAAACCCAAACCCGCATTTTCTTTGTGATAGGTAACGGGTGAAGTTCGGGATGGGGGCAATTGGGACATCTCCACTTTACCTTCCTCTCCCAAACCCGTGCAAGGATGGGAACCACTCTGCCCAACAGAACAAGAGCCATCAAAACCCGCTATTGAAGCCACTCAAGATGGAGTGCGTGGCGAGTGTGACCCCCGAAAAGTGAAGGATCTACAGCACGTGATCCTACCCTCAATCAGGTGCGAAAGAACTTGGAAGCCCACGATTCGGCGGGGAACTGGGCAGACTCTGTTCATCAGGAGGAAAGGCGTTCTCAAGCGAACTTTTGAGGGGAAGAACCAGAAGCTCGAACAGTTGGTTGTGCCTCGCACTCTCCGCGACAACGTCCTACAGTTGGGACACGATTCACCCATGGCCGGACATTTAGGGGGTCAAGAAGACAGCATTTACCACACCAGAAGGCCAGTATCAATGGACCGTCATGCCATTCGGGCTGAAGACGGCTGGAGCAGTGTTCAGCCGCGTCATGAGGATGATGTTGTCTCCCCTTCAGCTCCAGGAAGCCCAGAATTTCATGGATGATTTGCTCATCGCGACCAAGAATGGGACAGGCATGTAGAGGTCATTCGGATCATTTTCCAGAGACTGAGGGAGGTTCAGCTTGCCGCAAGACCTGCCAAATGCCAACTGGGAGAAACATCGATCTCGTTCCTTGGACACAGACTTCAAGAAGGGTTGGTGTATCCTGAAGACGACAATCTACGAAAGATCCAGGATGCAACACCCCCTAAAACCAAGAAGCAATTGAGATCGTTTTTGGGCCTCGTGGGGTATTACCGCAAATTTATCCCCAACTTCTCAGAATTGGCCCTTCGCTCACCGACAGAACCAAGGGGAAGCTTCCAGAACAGATCCGGTGGGATCAGGAGTGTGAGACGGCGTTTCAGACGGTTAAAAGAGGCGCTTACTTCCAAACCAGGTGCTACAGCTCCCGAGCCCTGAACTCCCTTTTGTCCTGCGGACAGACGCCTCAGCAACGGGGATAGGCGCTGCATTACTCCAGGACCAGGGGAAGGGGCTTCAACCCGTGGGGTACGTCAGTAAGAAAACTGACGGGGGGCAGAGTTGCGGTATCATACGATAGAGCAGGAGTGTTTAGCTGTTGTATGGGCCATCCGTCGATTCTATCCCTACCTCTACGGGCGGAAATTCGTGCTCCAGACTGATCATCACCCTCTGCAATACCTTCATCGCATCAGGCCAGTGAGCCGAAGGTTAATGGGATGGGCTATTGAACTTCAGAGCCACGTGTTTGACTTGAGCGCATCCCTGGCAAGGACAATGTAGAGGCGGATTTTCTTAGTAGGATGGAGACGTAGGCTGTTTCCTGTTCTTCGGTGCTGACCGGAGATTCGCTGAACTTGTGTATCATGGACCGTGATTTGTGGTGGTGTTTTTTTTTTCTACTTTGCAATGAACCTTTGAACATGGGACAGGTTGGGTAGCTGGTACCTCATTAGTACCAAGCTTTTTAGGTGGGGGTGTGTCACGCACTGCATGTTCTTCCAACTGTCATGTTCAAGGTCCGTTTTGTCCAGAGGGAAGAATTTGTGTAGGGGGTTAGTTTTGTTAAAATGTAACCTTAAGCAGAGTGTTATGTGTCTATAAAAAAAAACAACTTAGTTTTATTTTACTTTTTAAACTCTCTGCAACCCACCTTCCATCCTGCATTGTCATGTGTTTTCCGTGTGGACTCGGGTTGCACGGGGGTTAAACGTAGGCTGAGTGAGCCTCCTCTCACCTGCGAATGAGTTTTTTTTTAAACCGACCGAGCAGTCGAGATTGGGTTGGGAGAGTGGAGGAAAGATAACGTGTCGTGCAAGCCTTATGCATGCAGGTTTTCTTGTAACTGTATTTTTGTGAGGGATCCATATCCCTCGGGGAGCCACCATCGTTTCGCCTTTGAGGGAAACTGCGTTGCATTTTTTTTTTGGAGATCCATATCTCCGGGCTCTCGGCATCAGGTTTTTACCTTTGGGTTGAACCAAACCATTGTACTCCATAGGAGTGCTGTCGTCTTGTCCAGCTTTTTGTAGTATTCCTGTGATCCATATCGCAGTCGTGAATCCCTGATTCACTTGAGGCAGAAGCCTGTTTTTTTTTCTAAACTTTTAGGCCCTGACCGGGGATACGAGCCGTGCAGGGCTTACTATTCCAGCTCCTCAAGGAGTCCCTTTCACAAGTCTAGTTGGTGAGTACATTGCGTAGTTAGTTCATATCTATTTTCTTTTATTATTTATTTATTTCCAAATCTATTTTAAAGAATTGGTTTTCCTCCCAGCTATTACTTTAATTCTTTCAATATTTATTTTGTTGTGTTTGAGTATTATTTTCGTTTATCATATTACCTTTTCGTTTATACCAACTTTTAATTATTCATTTACTTCTAGGCCATTTTATTTTTCATTTTACAGCAGTAGGGCGTGTTATCCATTTTCCCTTCCAAATATGTAGTGTTGCTGTGTTCTGTGTGTTTTCGCGTGCCTGTACCGCATCCGGTCATGTTTCTCGCCACACGTGTTTTGTGTGTTAGTGGTCGTCACTTTGTAAATCGTGTGTTTTTTCAGGACTTGGGTTTTGGTTCTTTAACCAGTTTTGTTTCATTTTTGTAAATATTTAGAGCGCCCATAAGTTTATGTGCGCAGTTAATGCTTCCAGCCTTTGTTAACAGAAAGATTGTCCTGATGGAGGTGATACTTTTTTTAACGCAAAGACCACCCCTCGGGTGTTTGACTTAAACGGTTTGTGAACGTTTATTGGAAATATGTATGTAGACAAAGTGTCTGACCTGGGAAATGTATTTAATACTATTTGAGACCAAAAAATTAGCAAGCGCATCTGCCAGTGCCTGTCCTTGTTATCTCCTCTGTAATGATGTCTGCTTACAGGGTTTTTGCTTTGCATCCATTTTATATGGGAAAACCATCTTTTGTGTGTTTTTCCAGGACTTACTACACTTCTTCTCTTGTTCCACTTCGTCTCTACTTCGACTTCTTCCTCTAGTTGTTTTCGACCTCCCTCACCAGTGGCTGACGCTACCTGTTGTGTCACGCTGCGCTGCCCGCTGACCTTTGCATCTGTAGCGTCCATCCGCCGCCCTTTCCGTTTCTGCTGTTGCCGCCACCGGTACCTTCGCACTGCTGCTGCGAACCACGGCTTGACCCAACTACCTCCATCTTCTGCTTCGCCCACACACATCCCTCCCCTTTCCTCTCCATCTTCAGCCCTTTCCCCCCCCCCTCCTCGCCCCTCTCCCGGGAACCCGCAAGACTCCTCGCCCCGGGTCCGAAACGAGGACGACACCTGCCGCCGTGCACCATCGTTGGAGGAGGACCTTCCGCCTGACCCCCATCATTTGTGTTGCGCGCGACCCCACTCTCTACCTACTACAGCTTCGGGGTCTCGCTGGTGTCACTCTGCCGCTACCTGTTGTGTACAGGTTGGACGCCGCCACACCTGTGTGCCCTGAACTGGAGTTGGGGTAACAAAAAAATTTTTTTTTTTTTTCCACCTTCCACCATCGACCTTCGTGGTCTCTTTGTGTGTAACTGTAAACTCCTTGGAAGGAGAAAGGACGCTATCACCTCGGGGTGGCAGCCGACGGACAGACGCCGCCCCTCTCTTCGCTGGACCCGCACAGGACTGTCACACGGTTAGGCTTTGGGGGGCGCGGTCCGTAAGTCGCCTGGCATCCACGTTTTATTGCAGAGACAACGGACAGGCGTTAAATCAGTTTTGTCAGCAGACGCTGTATCATTCTATTATAGTTTATGTTTGCCTACTAAATGTTGGTTGTGCATTTCCTATATACTTGCTTCCTCAGGTTGTCGCCGCTGTAGGTTTCTTTTTTTCTGTGCCAAGGGTTCCAGTTTTATCTAATTTGCCAAGTTTTAACCATGCATTTTTATCATCTTTCTGTGATGAACTGTCCCCCTTCGTCTGTTAGCGTTTAAAAAAGGAGTGAAATTAATGTTGGATGTTTAGTTACAGCTCTAGCATCGAACCTCCCCAGTTATACCACCCCATTCCAAGGGTAATTGCCCAAGACGCCCCCTTTGTTTTGGCCTCGCTTATTTAATGATTAGTGCTAACAATGTCTCCTCCAACCGAAATCCTGTCTCCATCCCCAGGATTGTTGTCCTTGATTTGTTATCTTGCAATCCTGGTCATCACTATTTTTAATGTTTCGAGGGATCAATTTTTGGCAAGCATTCCTTTTTTTTTTAAGCTTGCTTGCCCCCTTCGATGCAATTTGGCTCTACCCTACCTCCTGGCCCCACCCATAATCCGACCGGGGCGCGTGCATGTTTGTGGAGAGAGGATTCGATTATTTTGTGTGCGTGTGTGTGTGTGTCCCATCCATTTTTACATCCCTTGTGAAGTTTATAAATGTAACCCGTCCTTAGCTATGATGTAAACATGTTTGTAACATCTGTTTTTTTTTGTGACAGTAAAGTTTCAGGTTGTTTGTACTCGAGTTCCGGGTGTTTGAATTTGATGTTTGTGGTTTTAGCGCATTGAGTTGGGATTGAGCATAGCGTTTTTTATTCCCCCCCCCCCTTGAAAAAAAAAAATAAAAACCCTATTACCACGTGACATCACCCACGTGACAGCTAGTAATTCTAACAACACCAAAGAATACAACAACAATAATAATCAGATAATTGTAATAATACAGCTTTTTGTTCCTTTCCCATTTTGTAATCAGTACATTAGTGCCATGCATTCTTGAGGATGAGCATTTGACGAAGAAGTCTTACCATAATAATAATGATAAGACAATACCTGAAAATTGTTAAGCAGATTTTCGTTTGTAGGCACAGTACAAGTGATTTCAAACGGAAACTGTTCGTGTCAAAAGGACAAATTCCTGGAAGAATTTTTTTTAAAAGGGGGGGGGGGGGGGGGGGGGCGTTGGGAAGGAAGCCATCGTGGTATAGCGGTTAGCGTCGCGCACTTGCATGCCGGAATAGCTCAGTTGGTAGAGCGCCTGACTCGTAATCTTGGTGGTCCTGGGGTTGCGGGTTCGAACCTCCGCCGGGCCGTTTCGGTACAGGGGGATTTTTCCCTCGGAGTTAGCATTGGTTCTGACTCCATTTCCCTTACAGTCCTTCGAATGAGACTATAAACCGAGGTTCCGTGTGTGAACACATGCATAACATCTTGCACACACGTAAAATCCCATCACCAACTTTCGGAAGAGTAGGCCAGTTTGGTCGTTGGTATGGATGACACGTTACACATAGCATGCGCCCTGCGTGAGAAATGGAAAGAATGAAGGAAGTAAAGAAAATGAGTGATCGATATTGAGCGATACTGACTGGATGACACGGGAAACGACTGAATGAAGCGCCAGCTGGCAGCTCTTCAGTCGGCACTACCCAGGTAGGCAGCCCGTTGTGTAAACGAGTGTTGATTGTAAAGCGCTTAGAGCTTGGCCTCTAGCCGAGAATAGGCGCTATATAAGTATTCATTATTATTGTTATTATTATTATTATGCTGGAAGACTTTTGAGTTCGATTCCCATCGGAGACCTTGATTTGCGGCATTTTTCGGCCCCGATATAGCTCCTGCGCGGAGCTGGGTGTGCTACGAAAACACTGAGTATCACAGTTTTGTGAATGGCGTTCACTGAATTTCACGATGAAAACAGTAAGAATGGCTTTTGAAGCCAGTGACTTTCCATAAAACAAACACTTGTCTACCTCCAACAGGACACCCTAAAGCACTGACCCAGCAATTGTGACCGTCGACCAGAGCTGTGGCCGCCGTCTCCTTCACCACTTCCGGTTCCTGTCCAAGGGACGCCACATTGGAGCACAGTAGATCTTGCATGTAGAATTCTGGAGCGAGGCAGAAACGAGACAAAGGCCGAATCAACATTGAAGTCAGCGCCTTCGTTTTTTATACATAAAAAAAATCATCAAAGCAAAACAAAATCAAACCAGATCGATGTTAAATCAAATTATGTGAAATCTTGACATTGTATCATGCATTGTCTTGTTTTGTAGTGTGTTGTGTTGTGTTGTCCTGTGTTGTTTCGCGCTGAACTGTATTGTACAGTATTACACTGTATTGTGTTGTATTGTATCGTATGTATTGTATCGTTTTGTCGTGTATTGTATTGTACTCTCACGTGTTGTATCGCCTCGTATAGCATTGTATCGTATTGTATTGTATTGTTTTATTGTATTTTGTATTGTACTGTATTGCACTAAAGCAGAATGGAGCAAGCGCACATTACAAGACTGAAAAGTATGTCAGCTTAGCTAGCAGCTCGGAATCTGGCTTCTAGGCCCAGGCTCTTGCTACAGAGGCTGGAGCAAGGTGATTTGTAGGCTCATCAGCCTATGATCTCATGAAACAGCTCGGGATTTCAGGTAAGAAGACCAGAACCCTGAAGGCAATGGCAGAGCAGCTGAAAAGAGTTCCAGCTGGATCTGGTCGAGGAGGAACAAATAGCGAAATTCATAAGACTTCAATTTCCCAACTTGAAACAGGTGTCCGTTAACAGTGGGGCAAGACGCCTGTCTGAAAAGGCACGCCTTGAGGCGCCCACCCATCCGAAAATTGCGGGCAAGAAAAAGAAAAAGTTGGCAGTAGATGGGCATCTGGGAGTCATGACCTGGATGCGGCCCGGTTCCCATTAGAGTGTCCTTATAATTGTCTGAGGGGGGTTTCTTCTCTGAAGACCTTCTGCTGACAAGCTGTCCCTAAGGTTTCTTCCTACTATTGTATGGTATTGTACTGGCAGGAGAATGATTAGCACATCATCATGGCGAAGCTGCAACAGAACAGTGGAATTAGGGGCCGTTCCAATATGGCCCTGTACCATTAGGGGCCGTTACAATGGGGCCCAGTGCCATTAGGGGCTGTTCTAATAGGGCCCAGTACCATCAGGGGCCGTTCCAATATGGCCCTGTACCATTAGGGGCCGCTACAATGGGGCACAGTGCCATTAGGGGCTGTTCTAATAGGGCCCAGTACCATCAGGGGCCGTTCCAATATGGCCCTGTACCATTAGGGGCCGTTACAATGGGGCCCTGTAACATCAGGGGCCGTTCCAATATGGCCCTATACCATTAGGGGCCGTTAGAATGGGGCCCTGTACCATCAGGGGCCGTTCCAATATGGCCCTTTACCACCAGGGGCCGTTCCAATATGGCCCTGTACCATTAGGGGCCGTAACAATGGGGCCCTGTACCATCAGGGGCCGTTCCAATATGGCCCTGTACCATTAGGGGCCGTTCCAATATGGCCCAGTACCACTAGGGGCCGTTTCAATATGGCCCTGTATCATTAGGGGCCGTTCCAATGGGGTCCAGTACCATCAGGGGCCGTTCCAATATGGCCCTGTACCATTAGAGGCCGTTACAATGGGGCCCAGTCCCATTAGGGACCGTTCCAGTGGGCCCAGTACCTCTACGGGCCGCTCCAATATGGCCCTGTACCATTAGGGGCCGTTCCAACAGGGCCCAGTACCATTAGGGGCCGTTCCAATATGGCCCTGTACCATTCGAGGCCGTTCCAATGGGGTCCAGTACCATTAGGGACCGTTCCAATATGGCCCTGTACCATTAGGGGCCGTTCCAATGAGGCCCAGTACCATTAGGGGCCGTTCCAATATGGCCCTGTACCATTAGGGGCCGTTCCAATGGGGCCCAGTACCATTAGGGGCCGTTCCAATATGGCCCTGTACCATTAGGGGCCGTTCCAATGGGGCCCAGTACCATTATGGGCCGTTCCAATATGGCCCTGTACCATTAGGAGCCGTTTCAACAGGGCCCTGTACCATTAGGGGCCGTTCCAACAGGCCCTGTACCATTACGGGCCGTTCCAATATGGCCCTGTACCATTAGGGGCCGTTCCAACAGGGCCCTGTACCATTAGGGGCCGTTTCAATAAGGCTTAGTACCATTACGGGCCATTCTAATGAGAGAGAGAGAGAGAGAGAGAGAGAGAGAGAGAGAGAGAGAGAGAGTTGTCATTAACATTTTCTTCTTTTTTTTTTCGCTTTTCTAAAATTCTGTATGCTAAGTACTATTACATATTTTAATTAAACCGCGTCAATGCATCGATACAATCAACAGAAAACAGGACACACATTTATCATCGTGTAATTACAATGCTTCGAGAAATCCTTAGTACTAGGAAAGTAGTCAATCAGTGACAATGCACCAATAAAATCAGTGACCACAACTCATTTATTATGATATCATTACAACCATTAATAAAACCAAGAGTAAACCTATCCCCCATTTATCATGATGTGGTTAAAAAAATCTGTAGACAGGGAGCAGACTCACAGTTTTAAATCCAGCAATACATGATGTTTGCCCTGGTACATGTGCTTTGCCTCTAATAGTTTTGATCTGCTGTGAAATGTGTAGCTAGTGTTTCCCAGTAGGATTCTGCATTTTGAGAGAGAGAGAGAGAGAGAGAGAGAGAGAGAGAGAGAGAGATCTCACCCCTCCATCTCCTTCCTTTTCCCCTCTCTTCCCTCTTCCCTTCCCCAACATATCCTACCTATCCCTCCATTTCGGTGTCTCTCCGTTTTTCTCTCTCCTGTTCATCGGATGGGGGAAGACAGACCTCATCGCTGTCAAACTGCACGGGTCCCTAATGGTAGTGGGCCTCATTAGTGTCAGGCCCTATTAGAACTGGGACCTAGTGGGACTGGGCCCTATTGGCTCTGAGCCCAACTGGACCTGGGACATAATGGATCTGGGACTTAACTTTGGAATAGCTGTGATTGGAGACTAATATAACTGTAACTGGAGATTAATGTGATTGGGGACTATAGTGATTGAGGACTTTGTGATTGGGGACTAATTAATGCCGCTAGGGCCCATGTCCCAATACTGCCCAGTCTCAGCGAGGCCCAAATTGGGTCGTATTGGGCCTGGGCCTTATCGGACCTTGTAGGCCTACCTAGCAGCTTTATCCCAAACTGGATTGGCTTTACCACGAACAAGCACTTCAAATAGAAGATAGTCTAACTAAAAGATTCGTTAACTTTCCCCTTGTCAATAGCTTCTCTGGAGGGGCTAGTTCTTGAAAAAAAAAAAAAACACTACCTCAGTTTCCACAAACTCTTTGACAGCTGAGGAACTATCTACCTCTTTATAAACTAAAAAAAATCACATTTAACATCTCTGAAGGAAGTCTTTAAGCAATCCACTGTAAAGGGCCTATATCTAGTTTTGCGAATCACTCATTTCCCTATGTGTCTGAGCTGCTCCTCTCGAGTTCAGCAACTTTTAGGCCATTCCACTGGGCTTCGACAGGAGTACCAGGATACGGCTGTGTGCCTGAGCCAAGATAAT
The DNA here is from genome assembly GCA_018398815.1 of Conus ventricosus. Lineage (NCBI taxonomy): Eukaryota > Metazoa > Mollusca > Gastropoda > Neogastropoda > Conidae > Conus > Conus ventricosus. The sequence continues at coordinate 23,728 of JAFLJL010015609.1, forward strand.
CAGCATGGGGGTAACAATGGGTAGATAAGGGGCCGGAAAACCTCAGTTGGTGGAGTACCAGACTCGTAATCCTGATGATCCTGGGTTAAGGATTCGAATCTTCACTGGGCCGTTTCGGTACTGGGAGGAGGCTGGGGTGTTCCCCTCAGAGTAAAATAGGTTATGGCTCCATTTCCCCTTAAAAGTCATTCGAATGAGACTATAAACTGCGGTTTCGTGTGCAAACGCACGCATTTTATCTCGTAAACGCGTAAAATTCCATCACTAACTTTCGGAAAAGATGACACGTTACACATGGCATGCAGCCTGTGTGAGAAATCGAAAGAATGAAGGGGGGCAATCCTGCGTGATTGATTCAGACCGCATGCCAAGGGAAACGACTGATGCAGACATATCTTCAGTCGGTACGAGTCAAGCAGCAGCCCGTTGTGTGAACGACAGCGTGGATTGTAAAGCGCTCAGCGCGTGGTTTCTATCCGAGAACAGGCGCTGTATAACTTCTTTTAATTAGAAATAATATAACAATGAAAACAATAAACAAACAAAATGAGATAGTAAAAATGGGGTTACTGTCACGGATCTCTCAAACTAACCTTCCGCCCTCACTCTCTAAGCCTCTATGAAGTCATCGGCCCCTGAAAATATCTAACACAAAATGACACACAGAACAGGACAAACAATTAACACAAGATTCTGTAGACAGACAGTTAAATCCCGATTCGTTTAGGCCTACCCAGTCTGTTGAGTCCATGACTGAAGTGACCCGGTAGTCTGCCGCCACGAGCAGGTCAGCCAGTGCGCACGCGTGGTCCTTCGCGGCTCCGGCCTTCTGCAGCGCGCGCACGCAGAAAGCATGTAGTTCTTCTCGTGCAACCAGCACGCACTTGTCTTTCGCACTGAAGTCGGTCTGCGCCATGTCGTGTAGGTTGGTAAGCTTGTGACTTAATTGCTGTGTAACGTTCCGTATGCTGTGTGTGTGTAGTCGCCGTTTCTGATAGCGTTTTCTCCAAACAGCTGAGCAGCTCGAAGTTCGCTGGCTGTTAAACCCGATAAGGCACGGGACGGGGACACAGACATACACACACGATTAGAAGTCGGAGGAGGGAGGGTTGGGGGGAGTGGGGGGGGGGGGGGGGGGGGGGGAGAGGGGGGGGGGGGGGGCGGCGACATGCGTGAAACTCAAGGTGAAGTAGCTTTACAAGAATACCCACAAAGCATGCCTGCAAAATGAGAGCGCATATTCACTCGCAGTGTTCCGGCCGTGCTTCAAAAGCCGGTGTCCTCACTTCAACTGTCCCCAGACTAGACTGCCCTCCGGACTGCATGGGTTAGGCAATACTGTCCGGGATGAGGGTGAGGGCGGGGGGGGGGGGGGGGGGGGGGGGCGGCCGTCGCACGCTACACTATGTTTCTCTCTCTCCCCATACGTAGAAAGGCATCGGAGGCGGGGGGGCCCGACCATGCCACCAGGTTAGTCAAGAAC